>JAHLJT010002630.1:166425-222714 GCA_031308135.1 Acheta domesticus
CAAATATCTGTGGCTGTATAATGCATATAAGTGTAAATGTATTTGGACGTGGAGACGACAGGCCAAGGACGAGAAAGGAAAGATCGGCACGGCTCGTGGCAGAAGGCTAGTCTGGTGGTGGCCAAAGTGTCCACCACTAGACTTCTCCTTCAGAGACTAGTTGATTTTGACCCATCTCTGTAGTAGTTTTCAAAGTCCGCAACTGTCAGGGCTCAAATCCTAGGGACTCTCGATGAACAATGGTGCATAGATAATTGTGTTGCAGTTGAACCATTACAGCCGGTAATATTAGAGAGTGTTTCAATTTCATGCAACTCGTACAAAACTCTAGGGTTTGAACTTCGGGTATTGTGGATTAAACTCTTGGTGCTACAGAATGGCACACACTTTCTCCTGCTAGTTAACTTCCTTATTCTTCTGACTGGGCTATTTTTCGGGGTTTTGTCGCCGTCGAAGCTTTGCAGTTTTGAAAAACATTCATTAATTTTTGGGGGTATTTTACATGAAGTCTCACGGATATTTTGAAAATTTTCTCAAAAACGGCACCAAATTTTTCTTTAAATTCCTTGTAAGAATAGAGTAAAATATACTTATTAAAGTGGCGTGAGTCCAATTTTCACGGTGAACTCTGAATTTTCGAAAATTGCAAAGTTTGAATTTTATTCGGCGTCTTCCTCCAACTACAGAATTGGAGATTGAGATTTTTACTTCAAAATTTGTTCTTCATAGTGAGTTCTTTCTTTAAGGTCATGTACATTTTTAAAACATTTTGGTAGTTTTCGAACAATATTGCGTGCAATATGTGCAATTTTAAAAATTACACAAACAAGATTTTCTCAAAAACGGCTCCAATTTTTTTCTTTAAATTTTTGGTAGGAATAGTGCTAAATGTACTCTATGAGATCACATAAACGCCGTATTGCTCTATTCTTTTGTTTTTTAAAATTACAAAAATGTAATTTTTGACTTGTATTTCACGTTGTTAATATTTACATTAGCTATGATTTGTTCACATTATTATATTTATAAGTACATGTGCTTTAAATAATGTCAAGTAAAGTTTCTCGAGAACTCAACCGTTTTCTGTTAAAACTAGCTCCAAATTCCGCATTTTCAGAAACGCTCAAACGCCGTTTTCTCATAAATGGCTCCAAATTTTTTCTTCAAATGTTTCGAGCATGTAGTGCTAATTGCACTCTTTAATGTGACATAAAGTTCAATTTGGGATACTTTTTTGTTTTTGCAAAAATTACACAAATATACTTTTTTGAAAGATTTCTCACACTGTTAATATGCACAATACCAGCAATTTGTTAACACTATCGTATTGTAAATTTATGTGCCTCAAATGAAGTGTTTTGAAACCTCAAAATTATCTGCGAAAAAGATATTCAAATTTCGCATGTTTAATAGCGCTTGAACCCCATTTTCTGGAAAACGGCTCCAATTTTTTTCCGTTGAGAAATTGTCAAATGACAATGTCAAATGAAAATTGCCATTTAGAACGAGGTTTTATTGTTCTTTAATATTTAAAATTAACATCTCCGTTCTACGATTAAAAAACCCAAAAATTAAGAAAATGTCAAAAAATGTACTTTGGGTGGCGAGAGATCGCAGCTGGCACGATGGCAATTTGGAATATCTTGCCAAGTCCAAAGGAAATAGAAAACTAATACGGGAAAGTCTGTGCTATACTGAAGGATCACTAGTTCTTTGTCACGGCTCGACAACGAATTTTTTTCTGGGGAAAATTCGCTATTTTTTCGCGCATTACATAACTTTCCCTATAGTACGTATATTACTCCATATATACGTGCGTATATGAAAAGTTAAAAAGGATCTGTTTTTGTGAAAATTTTGTTTTTAATATTGCCCCTATTTCTCTCAACATTACTCGGAAATTGTTAAAATTTTCAAAAAAAGGTGCATAAAGTTAATTAGAAAACGAATTCTAGAGAAGAAATTTCATATGAAGAAAAAAATTGCTATCTTCAATATTGTAGTTCTAGGAAGATGCTAAAAAAATCCAAACTTTTGTAATTGTCGATTATTCAGGTTTAACACTGAAAATCCGACTTATGTCGTGTTTGTAAATATTTTTCTATCTATACTTACTGGAAGCGAAGCAGAGCCAGGTCTGTTCTTCAACGGTGCGATGGGGACGCGCTCCCATGCCTTCATGAAGGGCGTCACCCGACTCAGATTCAGGCGGCACGGCATTAAGGTCCGATTAAATTAAGAAGGTGATTGACATTTGTGAGTGGAGGGGAGCGACGTTGCCAGGTCGCAAACCACTGAGTACGTGTTACCGGGACACTAAAACAAACACTTCAAAAAATACGACGCCTAACCTCAACGCAACTCATCACAACACAGTACACATTGCGCTCGCAGCACAGGCAGAAACGCGGGCGGCGCAGCGGCAGGGAAGTCGCTGTGCGATGCTCAAATGTTCCCCGTGTTCGGCAGTGGCAACTGAGCGACCTGACACGTCACGTTTTGTCTCTCTCGTTGGCAGCTGCCATGGAAACGGGAGAGGCGTTCTGACGTCACACAGAACTGTCAATCACCTTCTTAATTTAATCAGACCTTACGTATTCTCCGGAGGCGTAAATAGATTAGTTTACCCTGTTTGATTGTACTCTTAGTACATCTGACGGGGTCAAACTTAACACGATTGCAGAGGAATCTGCCGAAACATGTGTACATGCTAAGGCCAGATGTAAGGAGTTTCGTAAATTTCATGAACTAAAAGCTAAACAACATTCTGAGTTATGTTCAGGGTTGGCTTGACTAGCACGATCATCAAACCTACTGATGAACAGTGTGATGAAACTAATTGAAGCTTCATGTAGATTCAGTGTTTCAAAGCCCGCTCTTGCCACAAGCACCAAAAAGTTTAATTTTACTTACAAAATATGTTTTCAGGTGCTCTTTCGAGCTGGTTGACGAAGGGAGATTTGCGCAGTATGGATGAACATAGCATGAAATAATGTATAATAGTTATTTTTCTTCAGTTGGTTTGTAGGCACAGTGGCTTTGAATATGAAAATCCAATTACGTATATTACGAGTAGAATGTATGTACGAGTTACCAGAAAGGCGTTTTATCATGGCATAAATTGTGTGTGGCATGAGGAGCTTTCATTGTCTCTACTGCAACATCACTATGCCTTATCCCTTCCAAACTTGCCATGATCTGTAACTGTGGGTGAGATGTGGATGTAGCCTGCCTGTTTGGTTAATTGAACTGGCTGTAACAATGGTACAAGTCCCTAGATGAGACAAGGGCTATACGAACTACGTACAAGAACGAGATGGACCTAAAGGCCGCCCGGGCCTGATATGTTTACTGCGCTATGAATGGAGAATTCTTCCCAGGGGAGCTGTTGTTACTCATGGTAGTAAGCCATGGTAGATCTCTTAAACGCCCAAAGATGACAACGGGCAAAGGGGTGCGTCAAAAACCAAACTGCAGCCCCAATTGAAAAGAAATTGAATTAACTACTGTGAAAAATCTGTGTCATTCTGTAGCATTAGTAGTTATATTTTGAATTTATATACTAGAGAAATATGATTGCTTTTAAATACTACTTATTCCACGTAACATAATTTTCTTCTTTTTTCAGGAAGAAGATATGCAATGTTGGCGTTGAAAAACAATAATCAGCAAAGTTATTTGGAAATATCATATACAACCAGATGAATCGTATGAACCACAGTTTCTTTGGGGACTCAGTACTGTAACGAGCAACGGAATGAGTATTAAACTTAGGAAGAGATCAACTTCCAGAAGAGAATAAATTTGAGACAGAATTTGTGTCTCTAAGTCAAAGACCTCAAGCTTTTTATTGCATCGACTCCTTTCAAAATTTTGCTTTATCGATCTCCTTACTTTTTTAACTGTAATATACACCACACAAGATAACCACACAAATATTCTCACAAATAATTTTTACTTAATAATTACACAATGATAATATAAACAAAAAATCACCATTACACTTAGAATTCTCGACAAAATTCCGAATGCAGGAATGGTATTTAGTATTATTTTAAGATATTATTCAATTCAGTCTCTCAATTCAATCAAACCTCAAATGATATATCTATGTAAGTAAATTATATTGTGAAGTATAAGCTAAAATGTTTTGGAACATGATACCAACACAATCATTTTAATAATATAAGAATCACAGTTTTGGTGTATCGTTAAATGCCAAGGCACTTACTTCATAATGTGTCCTTTCATGTGCATTTACGGTTGAGCAGTATTTAAATAGTATTTTAAACACTTTTTATACATGAAAAAACTACTTTTTGGACAAGAATTTTGAAGATATATTTTAATAGAAAAAACAGATCTATTAAAGAAAGAAATACTTAAAAAGGATTATAAAAATAACAACAGTTGATCTTCTTTTTGCTTTCATTCCATAGTTCGTTGAACAATTAATACAAATATGCTTGAATTTCTTTGGTTTACATTACTTGATTTTTAGTTTAATTGGATTATAATTACATATATATTATTGTTATGTTCAGAAATGTTTATGACTTTCAGTAACTAATTTATTGTAATTGACAATTGCAATATACTAGCTGAATGTGGCGTCGCCGACGCTTTAAACTTTCTTAGATTGTTTGATTTTTCTTTTTTTCTGCTTCATGAAAACTCACTCACTCGCGCTGGATACTCTGATTTTCATGAAAATTTGCCAGCTGATAGAACACCATGGAAAACCCACATATCCAAATTTTGAAGTGCTATGGGGTATTAGAAATGGTGTTATAGAGCAGTGGCGTAGCTTCAGTTGGTGTCACTTGGGCGAAGCTAATAGTGTCACCCCCCATAAATTAAGAATAAAAATATATATTGCTGCATTGATTGTTCATTATTTATTAAAAATACAAACATATTTGCATTATTTATAATGTATTAAAAAGGTCTATGTAATTAAGAATAATTGCAATATAATTGCAATTAAATCATAACCTATACTTATGATTTACATGTATTCTTATTAAATTAATATAAATAATTTTTAAGTAAACCATAAAAAATTATATAAGTCCAGCAATAAAATTTTCAAACTACTAAACGAAAACTACTGATATATAACATTTTTAAGTAAATGATTTAAATATATAATTCCAACCATAAAATAATTTAATTGGTGTCACCCGGGGCGCGCCGCCCCCTGCCCCCCTAGCTACGCCGCTGTTTTAGAGGTGTTTTGTATCAAGACCTTTCGTGACCTCCGCGCCTTCCACAGCGGGCGAACCGTTGCATCGGCTGCGCCAGGAACGTTCGCGTCTTCTGTCAACCGGTGTCAGATTTCTAGCGCGTCCGTTCTTTCACGACTTATGGCTAAAGCCATATCCGTTGGTCACTTTTTAGTTTCAATTGCAGAGTGATTCGCGTTCTAATAATTCTACTGAAGTCAGCAGTAAGGATACACTAAACCAATGCTATTTTTAAGGAAACTGAAATAAAAACCTACATACAGTGCACTTGATGACATTATATTACACTATGTTTTTACTTTTTTACTAGACCCCATTATTGCGATAGTTTGTTTCTAACCAAAAAGTGGTATTTATTTATTTATTTTTCGTATACTGAGGTAACATTTTCAGGGACCCATATCTTGAAATTATTGTATTTGGATTATCCTGGTATTTTACTGGTATTTGGATTATAGTGTTTTGTCAAACATGTTAAAGTGATTTCAGGGTATGTTTTATGCACAGGTCCCAAATAAGGCATTGGTTTTGATAGATTGGCTCTAGTTTTTGAGGTACTGAAAATCGCAATGAACTTATTTTATTTTATTGTATAGACTATTCGTATAATATTAATATATTCAATATATTACAGCCTGAAACGAATCACAATTAATTGTTTGAAAAACATTTGATTTCACGTTGAAGGTTCGCCAGTAATCTGCTGACATGTGTATATCGCATCTGTCCTGAAATCCATCTTTCATCACCTTATTTCTTTTTGGAATCGCTCGCATTGTTCCTCACTCATGTTGCCGTGATTTTCTGGAAATTTATCTAGATGTCTATGGAGAGAGTATACCTTAATGCTTATAGTTGCGCCCAAATTTTGAAAGTTTAAAAGCAAGTTTTGCACCAGTTGCATAATTTGCTGCTTTATGATTACCCCAAAAGTTCTTGAAAACAATAACAAAGTGTGCCAGGCAAAAGAATCAGTATCAGTCATGGAACTTGCAAAATTTGGATAATTTATGAATTTCTTCGGGGTACATCAAATATGCAGCTTTTGATCTTTCCATACTCAGTCCAGGGAAGAATCTGCTAATGAATGTGAAGAACTCGCCATCCTCGTTTAGGGCTCTCACAAATTTCTTCATTAATCCCAATTTTATTTACTGGGGAGGGAAATTATATTTTCCTTGGCAACCAATGGGTCGTTCACGATATTTGCCGCACCTTTTGTGATATTTTCCCTTGGCAGCAATGTCACGTTTTTTTTTCAATACTGCTTCTTTGCTGGTCTATCGCACAAGCGGGGAAAACTTGGGTACTTTGGGTATCCACTTTGCTGTCCAAGTAAAATGTTGACCACTTTGAAATCTACACATATAGGCCATTGGTGGTCATGATAGCAAAGGTTTGTGAGACGTGTTTTGATATTGTCGTATTCTTCTTTAATTTTTGTTGAGTGACCAATTGGGATTAATGGATAGCAGTTGCCATTGTGCAGTAAAACACACTTTAAAATTCTAGTGCAACTGCTTATGAAAAGCCACCAGTGTTTGGGTTGACATTCTGAAACACGCATATTAACAAGTAGTCCAGGAATGGTACAACAATACACAAAGTCTCCATTTTCACTGCAATATATTAGGAGTTTGGCCTGTCTTGTCCTGTAAAATGTTATTTTCGCCTCTGATGTCAGACATTTCATTTCTTTTTGTCTGCATGCAAAAAGTAACTTACCTATTTTTCTTTTCACTAAATGGAAACATATTTCTTTTACATCAGTATTTGTACACGGCATTATGACAAGTGACAATTCCTTATGTCTCAGCATATAATATAAAATTATATTATTTAAAGTGATCACTGAAACTTTGCACATTTATGGAGACGTAAGTTTTTGTTCCCAAATAACCGAAACCGCTCTGCAATTACGATCAGGAAGCGACGGATTTTCAGAGCAGGCGACTAATTTTGGCGTCCAATTAATCCACAAACACTCATATATTCGAAAAATTCAATATGATCTTATTTAAATATCTGTTTTTTAAGAAAATATTTCACTAAGTATTGTATCTTCACAATTGTAGTTGTAGGAAGACGCCGAATTTTTTTTTATATATTTTGCAAAATCAGGCATTTTAACGAACATGAAACCTGCACCATTCTCTTAAGAGTTCTTTATGCTATCTAAGGTCCCGATTTATTTAAAAAATGTAGTGCGGTTTTTAAGAACAAATGGTTTAAAGAAAATAAACATTGCCTATGTTTGACAGAAAATTTTGCCCAAAAAATATTCATATTTTTGAAAAATCAGACATGACCTTAATTGCAGATCTCTTTTATATGAATACGTATAATTAAGAAAAAACTATTTTCATAATTGTAGTTGCAGAAAGACGCCAACAAAATTTTGATTCTTTTCTATTTTCGAAAAATTAGGTTTTTCAACCAACATGAAATCTGCTTCATTTTCTTAAAAGTCCTGTAGACTATCCAACAACAAAATTTCATCAAAATTGTTGGCGCCATTTTTTTGAAAATTTTGGAAATGTCCCAGGGGCTTCATGTAAAGTATCCCCCAAAATTAAAATATCGGTTTCAAATTCAAGGGATCACGGCGTCAACCAGATCAATCGGAGAATACGTATCAATTTTGAAGAAAATCGGCTGAACGTTTTAGTCGCTAGCGTTGTTCACAGACGGACGGAGAGACAGACTGACAGACGTTTTGCCGTCAATCGATGTTTCGGTATCAAGGACCCATAAAACATGGATTATGGCTACACCACGTCTTAAAGGATTTTTTCCCACTAAATTTAGCAAAAAAAATCGATCCACTTTTTTCATTACCAGGGCCCTGTAAAGAGAGTTTTTCTACCGAAAAATTCGCCGCTTTTTCACGCAGCATTACATAACTTTATCTTCTTAAGAAGTTTCTTGTTAAGCGTGAGAACGTAAAAATATATGTGGCGGATTTGAAAGGTGCTGGTAAAAGGTCATATCAACCCGAGTATCCAGCACGATTGCAGCACTGTTGCGTCCCCTCACGCGCAAGCAAAAAAACGAGGAAGTCCTTAGACAGTGAGAAATGACGCTCTTTCCGCAGTATACGTAAGCAAATGAGGTCTCGCCCCAGGGACTGCGCCTCTCCTGCCCCGTGGGAATTTGCGCTAAACACTTACTAGACGTTAACATTCTAACTGCTAGCAGTTGGTCATCTCACCCTTCCCCGGATCGAAGGGTGTCCAAATTTGCGCGGTTGGGAAGATAGAATTTCCTACGATTTTTTTTCTTAGAGCGACTGTACAATTAAATTCAGAAACAACTATTTTGACGGAAAAGAATGACATAATATAGTTGTAACAAAAGTTACTCTTATAATGAATGAGTTGTGCTCTTCTTAGAGTAAGACATAACATGGAAATTCATTTACAACGTTAGGAAGATACGGAAATACACTCCGGTATCATCAGTGGGGTTCTGTCAGTGTTGCCGAGGTATCAGTGCGCTGACATTGACCTCACTGGCGCTAGGACGTGGCTCTCCAAAAGGCTGTTATCGGTATTATTGTTAGCTAGAACTCCATCTTCAGCAAGATGTGAAGAAAATTAAACAAATAGGTCATTCCATGCAAAAAGTAGGTTTTATGACATGACACCTTCAGATTTGAAAATAGTTTGGGATATTGTTATCCTTGATGCCTACATCGTCGAGAATAACCGAATAAAATATTAAAATTTTCTAACTTATTGTTCGGCAACAATGCATCCTTAAAACTTAAGACTTGTTGTGAACCCCCGTTTCTTCTTAAATTTTTTTGCTCTATTATATACGTTTCTACAAATTCTAAAAATTTGCGAGTATATGTAAGATACGTAGTTAAATTATTCAATAAATATCAAATTTATATCGTGCTATTCTTGACACACAACAATAAAAAAAGTTTTTAAACGCAATTACCTTTTTAAAATTATGAAAACCTGCAATAATATTGCATTAGGATGTTGTAGACGCTATTAAATTTTCTTGATATCTTTAAAGGAACAAAAGTATCATTAAAAACGCACTTCAGCCGAAAGGGGCAGTGTGCAACCTGCCAAAAAATCCATTGTTGCAGCACCTCTGCTAGCGTGGCGGGTGATAAGCTACTCAGTCATAGGTGCCTTTCGGAGAAAAACTTCCTTAGGCACATCAGTTGAATTTGATACAGTTTTTCTGAAAGTTTGTTCTCGCTGACAGGAATGACTCCGATTTTTTGAAAATTGAAACGACGCAATTTTTTCCGGGCGTGTTCCTACAACTATAATATTGAAGATAAAGATTTTTTCCTTAATGAAATCTATTCCTTAAAGACGGATCTTTAAATGAGTTTAGGTTCAACTTTTGGAAAATGTGAGTAGCGAGATTCGGCGCCGACCTACCGTCGGCTAGTGGGGTTTTCACAACCAGGTATCTCAGCGGGCCACCGCTCCAGCAGGACAAACTCTAACACTATTCTCTCCACCGGTCTCCCGGCATATCAGGTAGTGTAGTGCAAATAAGTGCAAGTTTTCTGTGAGGAGTGAGGATAGGACAAGAAAGAGGAAGGAAAGATCGCGCGCGGTCCGAGGAGAATTCTAACGGCCGGCTGCTCTGATCGGTAGTTTTTCTTGGTTTCTCCGATCAATATCAGAGGAATGCCGGAGCAGTACCCTAATAAACAGGCCATGGACCGCGCGCGATCTTTCCTTCCTCTTGTCCTATCCTCGCCCCTTCACTTACACTTACACTAACACGCATTACACTACCACACATGCCGGAAGACCGCGCGAGAGTTTAGAGCTTGTGCCGGCTGGGAGGGGGGGGCGCTGGTGGGAGATACTTGGTAGAGGGAAACCCCTCTAGTCGACGGTAGGTCTGCGTCTGATCTTACCATGCAAGGAGGAAGATCACCGCCGCCTCTCGTAGAAAACGCATGCACTGCACTTACGGGTTAGCAATTGATGCGCTCGGAATCACTAATAATCATTCAATCATTAATAGAAACAAATTCCAGGCTCTGACTAGTCTCCTAAGGACTAATAGTGTAGAGCGTGAATGTGTATTTAAGGTGAAAGGATGAGGAACAAAGATAATGCCCGATCAGTGGCACGTTTTTAAGTACCACTCCGGCATACGCCTGGTACTGATCGGAGAAACCATATAGAACTACCTTTTAAAAAACCAGACCATTGTAATAATTATTTCCCAAGCAACAACAGAACTCGACCTAGGTAGAATGTCTGGTGACAAAAACACGCCACAGTTGAGACTCGAACCCTAGGACCCCCGGTCAGAAAACTCTGCGTAGTCCATAATTGTTCCCTCTGAGCCATCTCAGCGTAAAAAATTACTGTTTCCCCTCCGAAATCTGTATGATTCTACTGAAATACCGGATTTTCTCATGAAAATGAAGGTAAAATACCTCTAAAAATACCCGGTATTTGACGTCTTATACCGGTATTTTTAAGGTATTTTGAATAAAGGTATAATAGAGGTAAAGGTATTTCTATACTGGTATAAATACCTTTAGCGCTATTTCGGTATTCAGTCCCTGGTTCAAACCCGATCGAAGCCGTGGATTTTTAAGGGCGAAAAAAATCCTTCGTACGCCTTCCTTCGGAGGGGAGGTAAAGTCGGCTGTCCCATGTAGTAGTATATTTAGTGCATGTAAAAGGTCCTCAAGCCTAAAAGAAGCCTCTGAGCTAAATTCAAATCACCTGTTTCGTCGCCCGACATAATACCTTCTTTCTCCGCTAGTTGAAAGGAAGCGTATGGAAATTTGCGTGGTCAAACGGAAGAGCCGGCCTGATGGCCCGAGTCTCGCCACGTAAAACAAGGCCATTAACTAACTAACTAGAAGTAAGGCAAGGAAAGACGGAATTCGCAAGTTGGGGAACTCGCTGCACAAAGGGATACGTATGTGCCACTTCACACATACCACATTGGACAATAAGATGTCAGAAGAGAGCGCAGAAAGGCTGCCTAAGTTAACGATCGTTGGGATTGCGAATTCAGTATTGCTATCGACAGAGAAAGCCTCGGATCAGGGCTAGGTTCAAATGTACAAAGTTACATTTTATTTAATTGGAATTATTCAATTATATTCTAATATATTTTTCATCAGTAATAATTTCCCACTAAAAATTGATGTTTTTTCGAGCAAATTATGGGCTGTACAAACAAGACTGTATGTGGAAGAAAAGACATCGCCGGTAGTTGACAGCCCTAACTCTACAACATCATCTGCTGAAAATGTAAACATACTTGGTATACATACTGTATACCTTGGTATACATATTGTCAGGACAAGCAAGTTCTTTGTTGAAATATGTTTTAAAATGCATTAACTACTCTATACTTAGGTTTTTCTTTCTTGGCGCACGGGGGTTGTCATCAAAATGGAAAATTTTACGGTATATGCCGAAAAAAATGAAAAAAAAACAGACAGATGGACGGACAGACAGACGTTTCAATTGGCTTTTGATTGGTTTTTCGAGATTTGGAGGTTGATTTGGAGAGATTGAGCTTTCAATTGGTTTTTTCGGTATCAAGGACCCAAAAAACAGGGATTTTGCTGCACCACGTGTTAGGAGTTATTTTCTTTGCAATTTAGCAACTGGATTTATCCACTTTTTTGTTACCAGGGCCCTATAATTAGAGTTTTTCTGCCGAAAATCCACAGTTTTTCGCGCAGCATTACTTAACTTTCCCTATAATATGCGTATACCGTATAGTATACAGTGTACGGTATATATTACGTACCGTATAGTATACGGGAAAGTAAAAATTCTACTAACACGTGGTGTAACCAGAATCCATGTTTTTGTGCTCAAGAAGAGGACCAAGAACAGGTTGTGTTAAAGAATATCATGGGAAATATTGCAGAGAATAAAAATCCAAAATATGTAGTTTCTAGAGGTTTGCTATACCAAGTATTTTGTTTCGTTTTTTATATCGTAAAATCGACGGCAAAACGTTTCTGTCCGTCCGGGAACAGCTCTAGCGGCTGAACTGTTGACCCAATTTTCTCCAAAACTGATATTCTCCAAACTATCTGGCCCTTGAATTTGAAATCGATATTTTAATTGTGATTGGTACTTTACAAGAAGCCCCTGGGACATTTTCCAAATTTTGAAAAAATTGCTTCATAATTTTTATAAAATTTTGTTGTTGAATAGTGTGAAAGACTAAAAGAGTGTGAAAGAGAATGGTAGAAGTCTCATGTGCGTTAAATCCTCCTGATTTTCCAAAAATTGCAAAAGTTCAAACTTTTTTCCGGGGTCTACCTACAACTAAAACATGAAAAATGGAGCTTTTTCCTTTAATGAAATCTGTTCCTTAAAGGTAAATTTTGAAATAAGGTTATGTACAAATTTTCAAAAATTTTAATACTTTTCGCGTAAATTTGAGTGAAAATACGGGTGAGAAAGAACGTGCTATTTTATCACTGGTTCACTTTGAGAACAAGGGAAACGAAACGGGAATTTCATTATTCCGGGTAGTTATTACCTGTTCACTTTCTCTCCGTAAGAAGATACTTTTCAAGAAGAGAAAGGTATGTAATGCTGCGGAAAAACCGGCGAATTTTCCTCAGAAAAATCCTTAATGCCGGACCCTGGTAACGAAAACGTTGATAAATCCAGTTGCTAAATTTAGAAGGAATAGCTCTAACACGTGTCGTAGCCAGAATCCAAGTTTTGTGGACCCTTGATACCGAAAAGTCAATGACGTCTAAACGTCTGTCCGTCTGCCCATCTCTGAACAACGTTAGCTGATAAACCGTTCACCTGATTTTCTCCAAAGTTGATTTTCTTAAATCGATATGGCTGATGTCACGGTCCCTTGAATTTGAAACCGATATTTTAATTTTGGGGGACACTTTACATGAAGCCCTTGAGATATGTTCCAAATTTTCAAGATAATGGCTACATCATTTTTGATGACATTTTGCTGTTGAATAGTGTGAAGAACATTTAACAGAATGATGAACGTTTCATTAGTGTTTGTGAGACTGTGGTTCGCCGGTAGTAATTTATTCCCTGATTTTTTAATTTTTTGTATCTGTTAAATGCGATTTTGGTGCAAAAATATTGCTGATTTTAGATAATACTAGCATTGTAATTAATTAAACGATTTTTTTAATTCAATAGATATCTTGTGATGAATGCTATGGAAATAAATCTTTATTCCCCGAAAAGGTTTTTTTCTGTGAATATTTGTTTAAAAGATAAAGGTGAGAATGTCCTTTAACGCTTACGACCTCATTATCAACAATTGAATGCAGTAATTAATTCGTAAGTCGTTTAGTTAATAAATATTAAGTTTATTTAACAAATTAGTGTTAATAAATCTGTGGTCCGCCAGTAAGATAAATTTTATAAGTTTTTAAACTTTGTGACAAACGGCGGCATTTTTATGTTAATGCACTTTGCGATTTTGAAACAACTGACCTGACTAATTAATTTAAATAATTTATTTAAAACAAATAAAATGTTCTAATGGAATCAGTACAATTTTGTATTTCGCCGGTAAGGAAAAATTTTAAGATTTCTTTCATTTTTTGTGTTTTCGTACCATTTACAAATTGGGTAAACAATTTGTTGTTGTCATGATGTTAAAATAGAGTAAATTAATAGTAATTATTTACAACTTTATGTTAATTTTTTATAATTTTGCTCTATTTTGTTGCGTTTGAAAAAAAGTAAAAACAATTGTTGCATGGCTAGCTAGCTTCAGTCTGAAGCTAGCTGACCCGCGATTTTTTTAGAAAGTGCCTGGCGTAATTAATTTAAAATTATGACAATTTACGAGTAATTAGTACTAAATGATGGCATATAGTTTATTGTGGTCCGCTATGAGTGGCTAGCCGGCTTCAGAATGGTTTAATATGCACATTACCAGCAATTTGAAAAGATGATTATGTTTGTGTATATAAGTGCTTCAAATAACTTCAAATGAAGTTTTTGAAAACTCAAAAATTATCTGTGAAAAAGAACTTCAGATAATTTTTTACTTTTCGAAAAACTTCATTCGAAGTTATTTTAAGCACATACACTCATAAATAAAATAGTGTTTACAAATTGCTGGTAAGGGCATATAAAAGGTGTGAAGAGAACTTCCAAACAAATTACATTTGTGTAAGTTTTGAAAAAATTTCTCAATATTGAATTTTACATCATATTAGAGAGTGCAATTAACTCTATCCGTTCCAAAAGGAGGAAGGAATTAGTGGTGCTACAGAATGGCACAGACTTTCCCGTATTAGGTTCCCGTATTAGTACCAACTCTTCGTAATCATACAACCTTTGAGTCACTCGATGCACAAGCGTTTACTAGCTCCTACACGTACAATCGAACCGTCTGGGAAACCACTGCTGTAGCTCTGAATTATCAAATAATCCTTTTTTCGCGTGTTAAGCGGAACTTCGTTTAGTTCTAGGAACTGGCTACAATGCAGAGCGCCCGTTTTGCTGGCGCCATCTACCGGGCATTCTGGTAACCAGTTCAACAAATATTTCAAAGCACTTCAGCCTTCCAAACAACATCATAGGAAAAACGAATTCCCTCTCTCATTAGAGAGACAGCCCGCGGTCTTTTTGGGAAAAATAATCTATCTCGTAGTCGCGACGTCTGAAATATATGTTCTGCGCTGTTAATTAGCGCCAAAGAATTGTTATAAATTATGAATTGCAAGAATTTCAATGAATTTGGCCGCTTATGTGCCAACAGTTGTGGATCATTACAAGTAACGGTAAGTGTAAACAAAGTAATTCGTAAAAGGAAAGTAAATACGACGATAGCAATAATGGAGATAGGAACAGGAGCAAAGACGTGAACATGTAAACAATAATATAAGAGACTGTGCGTGAAAGCAGCAATGGGGGAAAATTAACAATATTGTGACATTTATGTAGCATAATGGACACGTGAGCAAATTCCGTGGGGGGAATGAAAATATTTAATAAAATGTTTCGACAAGAACCAAGGAATAGATACATGAAACACCGGAACACAAGTGCTCCAATGAGAATTTAGATAATATTCTCAGTGGAAGGTGGGCAGTGGAAGTAGAAAGAAATGTATGGTAAATTTCAAGGACAGGGTTCGGCTCCTATTGACGCGCACGTGGCCAACGCACTTTCGTGTGGAATCGTCACGCTTCGCTACCCGTGTCTAAGTTGAGGACGAGGCTCCGGCCTTCGGCCCTCGCGTTAACATAAAACATCCTTGAGTCTGTCCAATGCATAATTACCAACGCATTTTATGCATTAAATGCATTAAACGCATTTAACAATATGCATGCAACGCATTTTATGCATTTAACCATTGTAATTCTCCATTACACATTCGCACCACACCGCACAATGCACAATGCAAGCACAAAGGCATCTTCCCGCTCCCTGAGTGATCCGTTCTCGTGGTCCGCGCGACGTGAACCATGCGCAAGTGAACCGTGCGCCATTGTTTTAGTGAGCCGAACCCTGTCCTTAAAATCAGCCAAATGTATTTATGTGCTAGATGCGCAATATTCTAAAACTGTCGACAGGCGCGCAGGATGTACGAACGGGCAGACAAGGCGTAGATCCGGTGATGGTCGGATGTAGACACGAGACAGGATGATTTTTCTTTATTGTTAAAGTGAAGTCGGGACTTATTTTTACGTGATAGCGAATGATCACAGGTGTTGTCATTGCCAACAATGTTATTTATTTGAAGAGCAGCTTTCGATGGCTTAGCCATCATCATCAGTTTTCTAGTACAAGAAATAGCAAACAATTAATTAAACTACAAAATTTAACAAACAAAAAATTAATCTATTCAATTTCATTCCACTTGCTTGCGTATATCCAAATTCCTGTAATATAAAAATTTCTTTTCCTTTGTTTTCATTTCACATAATGTTAGTTCTGTTTTTTAAAATTATTAGTAATCTGCCATTCCTAATGTTAATCTCTTGTTTTATTGTTATCTCTTGCTTTTAATTGTTTAATTAATTGTTTGCTATTTCTTGTACTAGAAAACTGATGATGATGGCTAAGCCATCGAAACTGCTCTTAAAATAAATAACATTGTTGGCAATGACAACACCTGTGATCATTTAATTTTAAATGCCAACGACATTTCACCACTAAACCAATACGTGATAGTGGTTAACGCGGAGGAGTGCGTTATGAATTAGGAAGGAAAGTTTGACTAGAAAAATTCAGGGAATTTCGGAAGTAAATGAGAAAATACAGGTATGTATAAAATACCTGTATGAGTGCGCGTATAAACACGGACATTTTTGTGTGGATTGAAAAGCAAGATGGAGATGGAACGAACCGGGATGGTCGGTCAAGGGTGCTGCCCTGCTGCAACAGGAAAGTAAACAACGGGGAGTTATGTTCAAAATTGAGATAATGTAGGAAGATCAAGTGTTCTTTAATTTTAAGAATTAATTTAATATTTTGAAAGGAGTCAATTGCCAGGCATGCATTCAGGGAGGGAAATAGAAAAATATAAGATGCAGAACAACAATGAAGGATTAAGAATAATGTTTTTTGATGTTGTTTTTTGAGTTTGGATGTTGTTTATCAACTGTTGTGAGCTGAGTTGAACTGGTTGAATTAACTGTTGTTGACTCTTGTGAGCTGGGTTTTTTATCATTATCTACTTGCTGAAACCTAATAATATCTGTTATCGCCAATTTGTGCCTAATATCGGGCGTCTACAAACGCATTCTAATTCTCCCTATGATTCTTTCCCCTTTATTTTATTTTCAGTCGTGATAAATAATTCGGAAACAGGTTATTCTTTCCTTCGCAACCCTTCAATATCAAATACAAATTGCTGTAGCCACAGCGGTCAGCGCAACAATTTATCATTGTGAATGTAACTTCTCATCAAAAAATCAGCCCCTTATGATCTGTGATAACCGTGAAGGGTAGTCCCGCTAACATGGACCTCAGCTTCTTTGGAGCCCATAACACAGAAAAGGCCTCCTTTTCCGTCGTACAAAACTGATGTTCATTCGGTTTTAATGAACGACTTTCCAAGGCGATTATCTGTTGCTGACCATTATCGTCGATTTGGAATAAAACCGCTCCCAGGTCGTATCGACTGCTATCTACCTACAGGTTCATTTTTTTATCGAAATTTAATTATGTACTTTTCAATGAACAATTTCTTCAAGACTTCAAATACTTGCTGACATTCTTGACTCCACTCCCACTTCTATTTTTCAATAATCCAAGTAACTGATAGATGACCCCTTGCAAAATCGTGCAAAACATTTACACACCCCGAGTAATCGACGTATTGCTCGTTCACTTTACATTTGCAGACGGCAGAATTAGGAACTAATGTTGTTTTGAAAGTGAAGGCCCGAACACACAACCGAGAATACACGAATGGCCCCGACGTCAATCAGCATCTGACCAATCAGCTGTCTCCGAAGCCAGCACAAACGCTACGGACACAGCTGACGAATTATGCCTTTCTGACAGTGAGCTGGAGTCACGCTCTTAAATTATTAAGATAATATACAATAAAATAGATCACATCACACGCTATTCACAACATTCACGTACAATATTTTTATTTCTTCTTTGCACTTATCTACTGCTTAATGGTTATGTTCTTGCCACGCCGGGGTTCTGTGTGCTGCTCACCGCCATCTATATCATATTAAACGGTCAGTTTATACTGCGGACGCGCGTTTCTCATTCAGTCGGCGGTGACCTCATGTAAACAGATCGCAGCGCTCCGTCTGCAAACGTAAAGTGAACGAGTAATACTTCCCTGATATTTCGCGGTCTGGGTAGTCGCTGAATCATTCCACACTTCTTGTGTTGTATCTGCATTCCTTCCCGTGAAATAACATGCCCTATGAACTCTTGTCTTGCTATTTGACATTTTCCCAAATTTAATTTCAAGCTCTTTTCACGGAACATTTTAAATAACTTTTCTTAATCTCGCAAATGGCTGTTCAGCGCGGCTCTACTCTTTCGGAGTCCAAACGCAACTCGTCGAAAACATTACGAATTGCTTTCAAAAGCAAAACTGACGTGTTTTGATTTTCCGGTATTATTAATGTTTTTAAAGAGGAAAGTGAAGGATTCAAGACAATTAAATCCAAAATATTGTCAAAAGAAGAGTGGCAAAGTACACCATTACTTTACCGCCCTAAAGTCGTAATGAAGTACATTACCACACTAGGGCGGTAAAGTACTTCATTACGAAACTGATTATAATGTCATAATGTTTGACTTTACCTAATCAAAGTGGATAAAAAATATAACTTTCATAAAATTTATATGCAACCCAACGTAACAACTACAAATTTAACGAGAACTAAGGGAAAATTGGCTCCGTGTCGCTGTGTATTCATATTTTACGAAAAATGTTTTATGAGCATGTATATCTCGTAGCAACAATCTCAATTACTGGAATTAACGAGCCTTCCGCTCACACGTTTTGTATCGGCATAGATAATTGTGGTAATTGATGTAATAACGTGTGATAATTGAAGTAAGCCTTAACCTATTAAGTTACAAATTCTTTTTACTGGAGTTTTTAATGAAATTCAAAAAATTACCGTAATTGAGTGCTAATAACTCAATTTTATCAAAATTAATTCAAATATTAATTTGAGTAGGTGTGGAGGACTGTCCTCACATGAGGACGCTGGGCCTTGGTATGACGTTTGCCGCAATAATAAAAATAAGTATTTGTGACAAATGTTTATGCCCACTGGATTCGAATTTTAGTAACTACTTTTTCAAATTTAAAACAAAAATAGAATAAAATAATTAAACAACATAATTACATAAGGTATTGTAATGTGTCAACAAAGCAAATACGACTACAGTACAACAATATTCTCAAAAAATAACTTGGTAATAATTGAAGAGTCTTCCACTACAAACATATTTTCGAAAATGATCTTATACTCAGCTAAGATTACACTACAAAAGTAATTTCAGAAAAATCTATTTTACTTTCTGAAGTGGAATGGATCAAAACATTCCACACAGAAAGTAATTTTGCATTTAGAACAATATGTACGAGGCTTGCTTATGCATAATTACTGATGATATTGTGCATAAGCAAACCTCGTGATGATGTGTCTTTTTCTGTCGAATCTTACGTCAGGCAGCACGCATGCTGAGCAAGACAAAACTGAAGGCCTTCTTTTCGTCACCAATATCTTTCTTCGAATAGAGAATAGCAATTTGTTGTCGACATTCTTTCATAAAAATAGAATGTTTGCTATGAATCAAATTCTACAAACAATACGTTTTGACAGCCATGTCAATGATCCTAGTAAATATGCACTAAAATAATTTTTCTCTGAGTGGCTTTTATGTGTTTTTCTACGAGCCAATCTTTATGATAAGCTCCTCTCATGTATCTGTTGTGTGGAGAGAAGCTGGTTGACTGAGCTGAATCCTTTCCCTTTCTTTCTTGCAGAATCTTGAAACTTTTGTAGTGCGATTTTTATACAGCTGCCTCTCAAGGCCCGTCTTCACGATGGAATATGTCGCGGCATTTCTCGTCTTCCTCTATTCTATTTCTTCTCTTTTTCTATTCTATTTCTTCGTCTTTTCGAAAATTCAGAGTTAACCGTGAAAATGAGACCTATGCCACATTTATAAGTGCATTAAACTTTATACTTACAAGAAATATGAAGAAAAAAGTTGGAGCGGTTTTTGAGAAAAATTTGAAAATGTCGGGGGGGGGGGCTTCACGTAAACTGCCCTTCAAATTTTGAAGAAAGTTTTTCAAAATCGAGGCGCTTCTAGTAGACGCAGATCGACCAGGGAATATTCATTTTGGAAGAAATCGCACGCGCTAGTGTTCACAGATGGACGGACGGACGGACGTTTTGAAAAGACCCACTTTTTCGGTATCAGGGGGCCCCAAAACGTGTATTTCGTTTGAAATCTCGAAATCGATTTTCCGCAGCATTACATAACTTTCCCTATATTACGTATATTACTCCGTATATGCGTACGTATTGCAACGGGTCTCTACCCTCTCTACATACTTCCCTTGTTTATTTATTCCCCCTTTCTCCTAATTGCTCTTTACTCTGGTGCCAATGCAACTGTACCTCTCTTACCGCTATTCAATTTGTCAATATTATTATCTAATGGTGTTGCATAAAATTTATTTGGGTCGTAGGTCGTGGACGGCCCCGTACGGGAATTACCTGTAAACAACGTTTAACAGCGCAGCGTGCACAGGGCTACTAAATACTGAAATAAAAAAAACATATATTTTCAAACAAGAAAGCAAGAATTTTAATTCCCTTTTTTTCTATTTCCTCCGTCAACAATGCACGGCGCGTGAACATCTACGTCCGCTTGGCAATATTGTTATGGGTTTCTTTAAAATGACATTGCCCAATTACATGAATTACAATTAATTACAATTCAAATGGCCATTAATTAGTCGTTTAGCAGTTTACTGATATTTAAGAATTCCTTTCTTTAAGACAACTCAATATTATTACCAAAACTCTGTACGTACGTACTTCAAGGCAACAATGAAAATGAAAACTAACAATTACTAAATCCTAGCTTACAAATTATTGTATTACACTAATTCCGCTTAAAAAATTTCGTTAAAATTTCAAGAGTCTCATGAATGTTTATTTAAGTCTTTAATATGCGCAAGTTCAGATCTGATTTATTTGATTATTTCGTGAATGCATCACTTCCCTTTTCCTGCCTCGTCAAAAACAGCGCCGTTGCCGGTTCGATGGTCCTATGCGCGCCCACTCGCACGCATCGAATGTCCACGCACGCTCCACTCGTGCACGGGCCGGTTCTCTTCAAATATTTTCTCCCCAGGAATTCCAAAAATTGTCCAACCACCTTGCGTCACAAATTCACTACAAAAAAATAGTACTTCTTCTTTCTTCGAAGTGTTACTGCATTGACAACGTCTGCACAGTTATATGTTCATTCTTTACTTTCTCTCCGCCGCCCGAAAAATGTCTAAGTCCGAAAAAGTTTAAAAATCACGAATACGGCAAACGTGGAAACTATGTACTCTCAACCGCTGACTAGACCGAAGTTCCGTCAAAATCATGTCGATTTAACATGTTAACTCGGATTATGAAACATGCCGGCGAAATCCATTTCGCTTTTTTTATTGTTGTTCCCACAAAATTTTTTTAAATGTTCAATATTTCCCGTTTTAACTTGTGTTCGTGTTTATTCGTTTCAGCTTTTCCCCAATGTTAAGGTTTTCTTGTCAAAGCGGTTGTTTTTCTATTTATTTCACGTCGAAAATGCTAATTTTTCTGTCGACATTCCCCAGCAGTAATTCGTCGCTTGTTTTCTGGTATTGTTAGTTTGTAATATTTATTTATTTAGAACGTTCAATGTTTTTAGAATTCTCTAAACCATTTATAAATTTTGCTTAATTCATATTACGACGATTCCCGCCGCCTCTCGTTGTTTAATTAGCATTTCTTCGCAAAATCTCGATAATTCAAGTTATGTCATTTGACATGTTCGACTGTGCTTTTCCTCTAAACTTTCAAATTACAATTTTAAAAGAACCCGTCGTCCGATCTCGTTCAAACAAAAAATACAGCGTTCATTTAATTCTTCTTCAACTAACTGGTTAGTCAAAATTTCTTTCCGAATTTGTTGAACCCCTTAAAATTTTCCAGAATGATCGAAATACACCTTCCGCGGCGCGCTGTTCTTTTGTCTTGTTCATCGGTTTCTAATACACATTGTTTACTTCATAGACTATGGATCATAAATATTTATTCTTTTTGTCCACAATTGTTTTTGGAGTATTCCTAAGAATAATGAAATCATTACAGTATACGGGAAAGTAAAAAGGATCAAATTCGCTCCCTAGTCATTAGGAAGGTTAATTCAATTAAACAACCTATTTCATATTTAATTTAAATTTAAGATCTCATTGATTTAAATTTAAGATTTCTTTGATTTCAAAAAAATTGACAAAGTAACCATGTGGTATTTATTCAATTCTGTATGCACCTGACAAATATAACGTATACTCGTATGTAAACAAATATTGTAATGATGAACAGCGTCACGGCTAGCTGCCGTTAAGTGATGTTCCTGCACCACTCGCGACGCGGCTCACCCCAGAGAATGGAGCTGACGTTTCGGCCATCTTGCTGTGGCCTTCTTCTGAGCTATACTTAGGTTTTTTCTTTTTTGACACACAGGGGTGTGTCAATAAAATGGAATATCTTTTTTTTTTTATACATTTGTTGCGTCATTACGCGTCTCTTAAGCCTTGGGCCGTTGAGCGCATAATCCTCCATTAACATCAGCGCTATCTATATATTTTCTTCAGCGCTCTCTGTATGTGTGTCACGTCTCGTCTCTCAATTGTCAAGAGGGCCGCCAAGTAGCATCTCCGCGTACGCGCCTCACACCGCGCGTCCTGCGTCACTACCCAGCGGCCAGAATTGGGAAGGAATAAGGAAGGGGGTAAGGTTTAGGACACTTCACAAAGGTTGGACTAGCCCTTGCGAAGTAGCCGAACTCGTTTTGTCCGAACAAATTTCACATGATATCGACGGGAATAGAACCCGGACCTCAGTGGTGAAAGGCGAGCGACTTTGCTCTGAGCCACGAGACAACGGTTAAAATACATTTCGCGTCGTTTTTGGTTGTCCCGCTAGGAGTCGCATAATCGCGACTGTATCGAGTCGCGACTGTATCGAGTCGCGACTGTATCGAGTAGTTCTGGCGATCATGCGACTCTTAGCGGCACAACGGAGAAGACGCGAAATATCGTGAGATATTCCATTTTGATGACACACACCCGTGCGCCAAGAAAGAAAAACCGAAGTATCTACTGCTAATAGCCAACAGTATAGCCAGTGCCCTCTGGAATACAAAGCCCGGCGACGATTTTGTGACGTAAGCACGAGTAGGCCCACGAAGAGATTCTCCGGCCGGATACTCCGTGTGTTATGCATGTTGCTATGTTGTGTTAGTTGTGATTTTTCAGCAATTTGATTTTTTTTATTTACGGAAATTCGAACTTGGTAAGTACAATTTATTAACAGTAGTTTCTGATTAAGTTAACTTTACGTCTTAGATCTAAAATTAAGGCAAATATAAGAAAATAATATATTTGTGCTTCGATTTGTAAAAATGTGTTTCGAGGCTTCTAGGCTATTGTGCATATTGATCATACAGTGTTTAGGACTTAAGTGATTAGACAGTAAACATATGTTAAAAAATTCGTAACTATTCAAACCCTCATTGTTTCATTTACAGCTCATCACAATAATGCCTTTCGAGTATTGTGTACCTAATTGTAAAGGTAACTACCGAAACGGCCGTGCTGTTAGTGTGTTCAGCTTTCTCAATGAGAAAGAGCCAAGGAGCGCGTCGATCAAAGCTATTTGTAGAGAGAAAACTTTCATACCCAACAATAACTCAAGGATAGGTATTTAAAAAATGTTTTAAACTTGCAAACGTTGGTGACAGTGATAGTGATAGTAATAGTTGTAGTGATAGTTATTGAATTGTTGAAAAATGAATTCAACCTTTGCCTCATCAACAATTAATATAGTCTCATCCACATATTTGGCACAAAATATTACTTCATTTTGACTTAAGATGATTGTCTGCTGCTTAACCGATTCAGAAAAGAGATAACTCATGGGTCCACCTATTGGAGTCCCCTGTTTTTGTTTGTAACAAGAATCACTGAACTTGAAGAATTTGTTATTCAACATTAATCTACTTGCTAGCAGGATCTCCTCATTCGGTATTTTAAATGAATTTTCCTTATCAAGTTTTTCGTTCAGAGTTTCAAATATTACGTTATGTGGGATGTCTTATGTGTTTTAATATTTACATAATTTTTACGTGATATCTCAACTCGAAATCTAGCCTGCAGCATGATTCTGCTTCTGTACTTTTCTTTCCCAAATTATTTTAAATCGTCTATTCTGTAAAAATAATGTTTGTGTGTATTAATGTAGGAATAAGTATGCATATGTATTGAGAAACTACTTAAATATTCTTGTTGTGTTACACAAACTATTGAGTAATATATGTAAATTGTGACATGATTTTCTTCAAAATAAATTACTATTCTAAAATTAATCAAAGTGTATTTTTATTAACTTCTGATTTTAATTTCGTTGATAGTTGTAGGACAAATTATATTTTTTTCTTTCAAAGAAACATTGTCCTGAAATAAAAGCAACATATTTCTAAAAATATGAATCCTTCAATTTTCGTTACCCAAATTTATTGGTGGAAAATGAAGTTGCCAGGGAGAAATACATTGTGAAATGCTGTTGCTATTAAGTTCAGCATAGATCGTAGGCCCACGGCGGGGCTGTTGGGCCTACTCATCGTGACGTCATTGGCAAGATGGCTGCCCGTCGCCAGGCTTTGTATTCTAGAGGGCACTGGTATAGCTCAGAAGAAGGCCACAGCATGATGGCCCAAAACGTCAGTTCCATCGACTGCGAGGCGGCTCATCCCGGAGAGCCAAGAATACGCCATTTCATTAAGAAACTAGTGGTGGTAAAAATAGCACAGACTTTCCCGTAAAAGTCTGTTTTTGTGTACTTCGTTGTTGCGTCGTTTTGAAGAGTGACGATAACTGCCGTCAAGCTGTCACAATATGCAAGCGTCCCAGTAAAGCAGCGTAGCCAGACGTACCAGGATCTTGGTATTTTTACCAGGATTATAATGAAGATACCATGTACCAGGATGAAGATATCCTAGTACGCTTAAATACCAGGATTGTAAGTAAATGGCAATTGATAACGTATGATTTAAGATTCGTTTAATATTTTTTTTATTCCGTTAATTTGATTCTAACACCAATATTACAAATATCTATCGTGTTGGTAAAATCACTGCCCTAAAACATTCAGGGTGACATAATGTGTTTTTCTTCTAGCACATCCTATTGTAGGAAGAGATAGAACGTCTTGCTCTTCCATTTACTTTATAGATATAAAATGAATTGATATCGACTTAAATTAAACGTATTTTCCTACGCGTTAAAAACACAACACTTACAATACGAACAATGTAATAATTTAAATCAGTGGACATTGGTACCAGGAATTTTAATGATTTTTTTATTGTCGGGTAACTGTACAGCATTTTTAATGATTTAGATTTATCATTTAAAAACTAAAGTGAATTCAAGTTCAACAGCTGGAAGGAGCTTTCAGTTTTGTTTCAATGAGGTTCATTCACTAGCAGAATCAAACAAAAAGAAACTATCCTCGTTATCTTCTTCATCCGTATTTAGAGTATTTTAAGTATTTCTTTTTTTTTTAATACACCAATTTCATATATTTAAATACATCTCTAAAATACATATCCAAAAATCAAAATACAGTTTTTCAAATTCAAAATATATTTAAAATATATGTTTCAAATATAAGTATTTAAATACTGCCCAAACCTGACTACTGTTATTAAGGAGATGTGCCTCTCGATAATTTTTAATATGTTTCTCACTCAGATGGTTCATATCGTTTCATCGGTCTTCGTTCACACGTTTTCCTCATTGCTAAACAAGATTCAAGGAAAACAAGCATGCAAAGAAAGCATTTTTTCCTCAAACCCACAGAGCCACGTATAAGTCGAATAAATATTAAAACTGAATTGTCGACGAAACTCGTGTTGCTGGTTTCATAGGTTTTTGAATTTTCAGAACAGGCCAATCGGGACGAAACGACTTGATTTCTGTGGTCACGAGGTTAAAGTTTTTAAGTCAATTTTTGGCGAAATTGGGTTAAGTACTGAAACTACAAAGTACGTATCTATATTTTATTTTAGTGAAACGATCGAATTCAAATATTGTGTCCTTAACCCCAAAAAGGCGTTGGGAAATATAGCTTGGCTTTGCGAAACATAGGCGACTCAATAGTCTAAACCTCGTTTTCTCCAAAGTAAGATTTTTTGACTTTTACCCCGTGACTACAGATTTCAAGAATGCCATCGTAGCTAAACCTTTTTCCAATAAGATTAACAACTTTGTCATTTTAGAGAAATAAGTGAACATCAGGATGCAGAGACACGTGTGTGAACATTGAAACGATGAATGCGCCCTATGACACAAGGAAGTTACGTGATACCCAATGGTCCTTATGGAACGAGATCTGAGCAGCGTTCCAGATGATTAAATGTGTGACCCAGTACCAACTATAAAAAATTCTGGTACTTCCACTAAAATTCCTGGTACCAAAGACACTTGATTTTAAAATTGCTCATATAATACCCTATTATGTTTTTAACGTGCACGGGAAGTTAGTTAAATTTAACTCGATATCGAGACATTTTATATTAATAAACTGAATGGAAGCAGGGTGGAAAAAAGAAATCTTTGCACCATTGTGATATATCAAAAGACCCCACGGTATCAAGCCTGCCATTACGAAGAAGCCATACTTTTTCTGGACGTTATGGAGACAAAGAATTGTAAACACCCCGCACACTCTCTCATCGAGTTCGGCGGGAGGATCTCAGGGCGTGACCCGACTCACCTGTGGATTTCTGTCTGCACTCATCTGTTGCCTCATACGCCCGGCTGAAATTTGGACAGGACGCATGCGTGACTGGGCATTTTCATGCATTAGGCAGTGAAACACTCTTTCCTGAGTTTCTGAATTTAATTAAAACAAATGAAAGGTAATCAACGGGGTGAAGCCTCCTACAATTTTGTAACAATGTCCTTAACCTAACTTACAACTAACTTAGCTTAAAGTCCGACCCTTCTGGGTCATCGGCCCGGGCGTTCCGTCCCTTCTAGGCGCGGCATCGGTCCGTGGGTTCGGGCGGCGGGGCGGCAGCGTTCCCCCGACCCCTGGACCGGACGGGCAGCCGGCGGCAGCGGCGGCGGTGTAGGGCGGCGCGCGGGGCTGGCGCGCGGCCGGCGTTGCTGCGGCTGCGGCGGCTGCGGCGGCGGCGGCTGCGGCGGCGGCGAAGAAGCGCCGCCCGAATGCGTCCTTCAGCGGCGGCCGGCCCTCAGGCCAAATCCGGACGCTCCTTCGTCCATTCAGTTCCCCACACTTGTGCAGTGTTCCGACTCTCCCTTCAGGCGACACATGAGCGGGTGGCGAAGTGACGGCGATGCGTTGCCGGCGGCGGTCTAGCGCCTCGCGGCGATGGCGTGGCCTCTCTCTACCCCCCGGAAAGCTCTGCTTCACGCTAGTGTCGTCACCATCAGAACTGGCCTCACGCTGCAGTCGCCCAGATCAGAAAGACCTCTTGCTGTCGTCGTTCACATCGGAATGAAAGAATATCACCCCCGCAACTACCTCCCTCGCTCGCGAGATCACGTGTCTCGCCCCCCGCCTAGTTCTCGTCTATTGGCGCAGCCGAATCGCGCGATGCGTGCCGGCCAATTGCCATGGGTCAACGGCGGTTGAAAACCGATTTCGAGTGGGAGGTCCACGTCACTGCAATTTCCGAGAAGACGCGGGGTTGCGCTGACACAGCGCGCGGAAATACCAAGGTGCGACTAACGGTTTCTGAACAAAGAGAGCCGCGCCCAGCGGCGGCCGGCCCTCCCTTCGCGCCGCTCAGGTAGCGGAAAAGCGCACGTTTTCTAGACATCAAGTTTTCCAGTACTCCCCGTTAAATAAATATTATTTTCGCACACGCCAAAATTGTTATGTGCGCGACCGTCCCATTACAGACTAGACGTTGTTAAGGCAACGTGTCAATAAAAATAGAGATTCCATGTTCCGTGTCAAAGCACGAAAATGTGACGTTTTTGTCACGGCCCAGTTGTCATAAGATACTACAAATGTGAAGTACTCTTTGGAAGTCTTGAGTGTGTGGAGGAAATACTCTTTGGTGTGTGGAAAGCAACATTTTCTCAGTCTTATAAAAAACAGTGGAGCGGTGAACTGTAGTATATGGCCGGCAATTCGAAATTGCCGCGGCAAAGAGCGCCGGCGGCGTGCAGCACACAGCACAGAGCGTCGGCAGCAGGAGCGCCGAGTTTCGCCGAACGCGCCAAAAAGCGCGCTCAGAACAGCAATGACTACTCCTTGGACTTCGCGCACCATCGAGCCAGCCAATTAGGAGGAGCCGCACGCGGGAGCTGGCCGACATAAAAGGGCGCCGGGCGGCAGATCTCGAGAGAGAAGAGCGCGCTGCGTAGTCAGTCAGATGGCAAAAATGTTTCCTTAGAGTGTATTGTGGCATTTGTATATGGCGGCCCAGTGGGCCAAGATTGTTCGGTTAATAAATCTTCTTTTAAGAAAAGTATGTGTTTCTGAGATACAAGCGTGGCGACGAGGATAAAACTCCGTGAGTGCCGTAGCTGCAGGCGTCGCCATACAACAGTGGCGACGAGGATAAAACTCGGAGAGTGTGATGGCTGCAGGCGTCGCCATACAACAGTGGCGACGAGGAAAAACTTCGGAATGAAGTGTTGCTGTGCGGGAAACGCGACAAAGTGCTGTGGCAAGTCGCTACAACAGAGACGAGAGAAATTAAGAGAGCAATGGGCGTCGAGGTAAATTAGTATGCGCAACGCTGAGAGAGAAACTGGACTCGTGTGAAGAAACTTGCCTACAGTATAGTGCAACTGCTGACAAAAAGGTATTGCAAAATGGCCTCAGAAGCGGGAATGGTGCAAGTGCTAGAGGATATGATAAAGCGGCAGGAGGGATTCGGGAAACAGATGGAGCAGCAGCATCGGCAGTTTATGGAAGAATTGGTGAGACGGCAGGAAGAACGGCTGCAGCAGATGGTAAATGTAAAGTAAATGCAACAAGCCATGGTTGGACGACACGCCGCAGCAGGCGTGTGCACGGAACGCGTCGGACCGAGGCCGGGGCGATTTGAGTGGCGACGCCGCGGGTCGCTGCTCAGGAGGGCACGGGACGCCCCTACAGCTGCAGGCAGCCGCACGGGGGTGCGGCGCAACAGTCGGCGCGAAGGCAACCATACGTCAGCAGGAGGCGCTGGGGCAGCAAGCTACCATGGTGGCAAGAAGGCATCTCAGAAGTCGGCTAGAGGCACGCGACGCCAATAGCGCTGTCCGGCCGAGCGTGCAGCAGGGTAGCAGGGAGAAGGTCGCCGCGAGGGCGGCGCAGCGCAATACTACTAGAGGCCGCGTAGCTGATAACGCAGCAAGGGCAAGCAGGCGGCCGGGTGAGCAGCGGGTCCAGAGCGCAGCGCGGCAGGCAACGAGGACGCAGATAAATGCAGAGGAAGCATTCTGGAAGGCATCGAGCTCGGCGCGGAGGCCGATGTGAGCGACGACAAAGGGAGCCACGAAGGGTAATGGAGTTCACGGTGGTGCAAAGCAAGAGGGAAATGTGCTCAAACCAAGGTACGGACTGCACAATCTATAGTAATAGCAAAAGTAGGGATACGTGTAATAGCGCAAGGAAGTGAAGTTATTCTGTAAGAACTTGGTGATTAGCGTCAGAGACCTATGGAAAGGGATTGAAATATGTGGGAAAATGTGTGGCGTAAGTGATAGCAGTAATATAATAGGCAGTCAGCACGGATTGAGCACTAAGATTTATAGTGAGTTAAAGCCAAAGGACACGGCAAGAAAATGTAACCAGTACTAGTAAGAAACGCGTTGCAGGAGCTAGCAGAATTAAGTAGTAAATTATAGGTCACAAGATGACGGGCTTAGTGAAAATTTAGGAGAGAAACTGGTAAAAGGCAAGGCAGTGCTAGAATCGGAGTTTTAAGGTCATGGACACGCAGCAGCAGGCACAGCCAGGTAGCGAGGCTGGCGAGGTAGAGACATCAGGTAGCGGGGCAGCCGTCCCTGAGAGGTCAGCCCGGGCAGGTAACGCAGCGCCGTCCGGCAGGAGGCCGCGGCTCGGGTGAGCCGGTGCAACAGGGCAGGCAGCAAGCGGCCGAGGCAGCAGCTGAAGTCGGGACCACAGGAAGTGACCACAGGGGCAAGTCTAACGACGACGACGCAAGCGAGAGCTTTTCATGGTAAAATGCGAGGATGGTGAACTATGACGACATGGTTAAAAAGGGTTAGAAATATACCATAAGCGGGTAGTGCAAGACGATCGCGGGTACATAGAGGTAGACCAGGTTGAATTAGGCACGAAACTGGCTAGTGAGCTCAAGAATGAGGTGAACAGTAGAAAACCCTGTGTTAGGGAGAGTTATTCAACTAGAGGCGCGCTGGGAAATCGGTTAGAAAGATGGCAGGCGTCAGCAAATGAGCTTAAATAAATATTGTCGAAACTAAGCCTTCTAAGCGTGTCGCCCACAAAAATTGCTACCAGCAGGAAGGACTGAAATATTGAGGTGGCCTTGATAGTATTAAAGCGTAGAACCAAAAAATTAATTGAATGGATCGAAGAATGTCTCATCTTATAGATTATGGTGTGAAAAACATTTCTTTGAGGTTCTTTGGCCTCAAAAGTGTACTTTTTAAGGCTCTAAAACGCTTTGTTTAGGAGTTATTTGCCGATATAGGTTGACATGTGATGCGGGTTGCATTTTACATGAATATTTCGATGCGTTTTTTAAAGAAATCATCCATATTTTTAAAGTCAAAATGGAATTCATCAAGTCTCCGTGAAATTATCTTTCTTTGGAGCCCTCATTTATAAAGACTGGTTGCGTGTGAGAGCCGGAACCCAAAGGTATACTACTGAAATAATACAGGAGACGATAATAAAAAATATTGTACGTATCTTATTGCTACTATTTCTATTGCTACTACTACTATTACTACTGCTACTATTGCTGTTACTACTACTACGAAGGGGAATTTATGTAGCAAGTAGGAGATTATTGCCCCGAATAATATTTCTGTCTGTGGCAGCTGAAGGTGGGTAGAGGGATGTTGCCACATATTTGGCGGCACGCACGTGGTCGTTTTCGCATCGGATCACAACAGCAGCAGCAGTAGTAAGAAAAAAAGCGAGCCCACAACAATGGACGACACAGAACGGCACACACGATGCGTAACCAAACAAGTAAATTTGCCAAATGTGGCTCATCAATTTTCAGTTTCTTTGGCGCTGAAAGATGTATTTTGTCTTAATAAGCATCTGCATATCTGCAGTGAATCAGAATTCAGAATCAGAATTTGAAGCCTCTGATTGGAAAACTCGCTATCAAGTAGACAGAAGAGCAAGTGAGAGAAATAATAGAGCAAGTGATGGAAATACAATATCTAGGCGTAACAATAACTAGTGATGACAGATCTATAAAAGAAGTTAAGTAACAAAGCATAAAAGCAAATAGAATAGCAGGCCGTCTCAACCACTCGATAAGGCAAAATCAATATCTAAGAAAAGACAATAAATTAGAATATATAAGGCAGTAATTAGACCAGTATTGTCATATGCAGCTGAAACGAGAGCAGACTCAAAAAAAATATGCCAAATGATGGAAGTGTCGGAAATGCGGGTGCTGAGAAAAATTATAAATAAAACGCTAAGGGATAAAGAACCTAATACTAATATAAGACAAACTTGCCAAATAGATATAATTTCAGACTGGGTTCGAGAAAGATGAAAGAAATGGAATGACCATATAGACAGAATGGAAGAAGACAGACTGGTGGAAGTGACTAGAGATAGAAGGCCGGAAGGAAGGAGAAGAGTAGGACGCCCAAGAACTAGGTGAAAAGACATTTTGTGAAACAAGACAGCATGAATATAGTGCCAATTTATAAATATAACTACATTAATGTAATGTATCAGTTTTTTTAAATTTTAATTTAGTATCCTTTGTAAAGAAACAAGTTCTAGCCTAAAATAAAAGTAAGAAGAAGAAGACCGAAATATTATTCGCACAATATGATTCAATACATTGATCTTAGGTTGGATGGCCGCACTTTGCGTCATTTCATATAATTTAAACATGACCAATCATTCTCCTTGAGGGAGGACAGTCCTTCCTTTGTCGGTTCTGTCCTTCCTCGAAAAGTGTCCTCCTACCTGCCCTCCTTTACGATTTTAAAACTAATCTGTTAACCTAGTGTTAATGTGTTAATCTAGTTAAAAGTGAGGAATCAAGTTTGAATACTGGTACCCTAGCTGCAGCAATTACCATAAAATCCAGTATGAGGGATATTTCTTGCTCCGAAATTTCCAACATGTTGTTAGAAAATAATATATAGACAAAAATATTAATTCAATGGAAAATACTCGTTTAACCCAGATATGCCTGAATTATTTTTTGGGGGACATTTTGGATTCAGACTACTTTTTTTCTATCTATCTATCTATCTATCTATCTATCTATCTATATATATGTATATATATATATATATATATATAAGGTTACTAAAACAATAAGAAATGTAATTAAATCTTTAATATATTGTTAATTTTGCTAAAATCGACCGTCCTACATATAGGTCGTCAGGCATATACGGGGTACAGAAGAACGCATGTTGTGACAAAGTAAATTTTTTAATTTAACAAATTTTATTTGACACAAGTTGGTTAATAATCTCTCAGTTTTAAAATATTACTTGTAAAAGTGAGTAAATTAATTTTTGCAATGTTTATAGTGTAATATGAAGAGTAATTGTTTTGCAAAGTAAACAAAAATGTACACGGACGATACAACACAAATGTTCATGGGCACTGTAATAATGAAAACTTCGATAGAAGGCAAATTCTTCTTCTTCTTCTTCTTCTTCATCTTCTTCTCTTCCTTCGTCTTCGTCGTCGTCTTCTTCTTCGTCGTCGTCGTCTTCGTCGTCGTCTTCTTCTTCGTCGTCGTCTTCTTCGTCGTTGTCTTTTTCGTCGTCGTCTTTTTCGTCGTCGTCTTTTTTCGTCGTCGCCTTTTTCGTCGTCGTCTTTTTCGTCGTCGTCTTCGTCGTCCTCGTCGTCTTCGTCATCTTCGTTCTTGTCTTCTTCACCTTCGTTTTTGTCTTCTTCACCTTCGTTTTTGTCTTCTTCACCTTCGTTTTTGTCTTCTACACCTTCGTTTTTGTCTTCTTCACCTTTGTTTTTTGTCTTCTTCTTCGTCGTTTCTTTCTCTGGCTCTGAAAATTTACTATTCAATGCATCATACAGAGGACGAACTTTTGGATACTTGTCCTTTTTATTGAGATCGTCATTGTCACACACATGAAACGTTTTCATAATAAACTCGAAACGATATCTAGTAATCGATATCACGAGTTCATTTCGAGTGTCAAGTGTATTTTCCCAGTTTATTATTCTTCTGTGTACTGGCACATACACACTCAATAACAATACCCCTCATACCCATGTCTTTCTTCCTAAGTGTCAAAATTTCATACCGTGTAAATGTACTGCAAAAATGTAAAATTTACATTGTTTACTCTTATTTTGCAAATATGTGTTAAAATACGATTAAAAAATAATAAAATTGAAATCAAGCAATTATCCGCGTTAGTGTAGTATATTTCGGAAAAAGTTGTATATTTTCCTAGCGACCTACATATAGGACACCTAGTTTCTAGACATAATATCCTACGAATAAATACTAAATTTGTTTATATTTGTACACTAATATGATTAATGAAATATTTTCTTTCGAATAAAATCAATTACAAACTAATTCCTTTAACAATACATGAACTATGCGTACTTATCTTCTCTAGTACGCGATGATGAAGCCATTTTTGAGGCTGCTGAATTTCAAGGGTGTGCAACTGAAAACACCACTACAGAAATGATAAGGTTTAAAACATGTATCGGTCATTTGAGGCCTCCAAACGCGATCTGAGCAACTGCCATTCTTTGGGAACAAAAGGATCCAACTCAATAATTAAAATCTAACGACAAAGCAAGTGATCTAAATATAGGACGTCAGGCATTTCTGGGTTAATGAAATAATTAAAAGAGATGTAAGCGTAACTGGTATATTTTTGTTTGAGTTAATATAATGTGTCATTCATTTACGTTGTACTGTCTTCTTAATTTATCGTCATTTTTATTGCAAAAATATTAGTCACCTTAACAATTTCCCTCTTAAGGTTTTTGGGTTGATAATTTTGATGTGCATTATAATCTGTTAAAACAAGTTTGTCTTTCCAATATTCCTATTGTGAATATTCTTGTAGTATTTTCAACATATTCTCCTAATTTTGTATTTCCGGAAGAGAATAAAGCCGACGCCCCTTCCCGCGGGTTGCCTCTGGGGGGTCTGGAAACGCCAGCCAATCAGGGGCCGCTACTTGGCATCAACACTCCCCCGCGGTTTGGCGGCAACACGCCGATGCGGACTCCTGTTGCTAACGGGTGGTTCAGTTCCCCGGAGACAGGCGCTGGGAGAGGACGCGTCAACATCAATTACAGGTAATATCTTCTTATATATTATTTCTCAAAGGGATGTTTGGTCTTTTTCAATAAATTGGGCGACATACGAAACCGATCTATATAAAGAAGCAATGGATTGAAAAATTGTGTTTCTTTTCAACTGCACATGAGACATTCGTATTGAAAAAGGGCGTTAAAAATACCTAAATATTAAAAAAAGTAGTAATTCGGGATCTGTAATATCTGATTACCGCGCGATCTATCGGAAGAAAATTACACTCGGACGGTGGCGGGAAATGCAATCTCAAGCATTTTTGTTTGTTTCAATTTAGTGTAGGTTGTGTAAGCACGTAAACGTGATTTTCTACATTGAATAGAAATCTTGAAATATGAGAGGTTAGTGATCTTAGTGAGGTTAGGCCGTTTATAATGCTGGAATACAAAAAAAGAATTTAAGCAGAAAACAGTTTGGTTATTTGACTAACCGTGCGATTTAATCGCACGGGATCTCACAAGTATATTTTAATTGAAAAAAACTCGATAGTGATCCGAAGCAAAAGCGACATTGTGTCTGCCGCCGAGTATGTTGAATCTGTGTGATCGTGTTTATGTTCTCTTAATTGTTGTAATTGAAGACTTCGACTTTCGAGAAGACTTCAATAGCACGCTATGCCACTACAAGAAGTTTTCAGAAAATGGAAAAGAAGGGTTTAAATATTTCTCTTAAGAACAGGTCACACAGTTTTTAGACAGCAGCCAATTTTTACTTTCCCGTATACGTACGTATATACGGAGTAATATACGACGTATAGGGAAAGTTATGTAATGCTGCGGAAAATCGATATAGAGATTTTTAGGGAAGTACACGTTTTGGAGTCCCCCTGATAGCGAAAAAACCTCCGTCCGTCAGTTTTTTTTTCAAAACGTCCGTCCGTCTGTCTGTCCGCCCGTCTGTCCTTCAGTTTGTGAACAACACTAGCCCTTAAACCATACGTGCGATTATTTCCAAAATGGATATTCCCAAGACAATCTGCCTTCAACTCGAGGCGCCGGGATTTTGAAAAACTTTCTTCAAAATTTGGGGGTACTTTACATGAAGCTAGCTCAAAATTCCGCATTTTCAGAAAAACTCAAACGCCATTTTCTCAAATATGGCTACAAAGTTTTTTCTTCAAACTTTTCTAACGGATAGTGCTAATTACTCTCTTCAGTATGACGTAAAGTTAAATTTGGGATATTTTTTTTTGTTTTTGCAAAAAATACACTTATATATATTTTTAAAGAGGTCTCACATCTTCAATATGCATATTATCAGCATTTTATAAACACTATTGTATTTGCGAGGTTAACGGGATTCAAATTACTTCAAATAATGTTTTTCGAAAACTTAGAACTTTTCTGTGAAAATTTCGCAATTTTAGTAGCGTTTAAACGCCATTTTCTTTAAAACGGCTCCAAATGTATTAAATAATATTGCCATTTAGGACGAGGTTTTGATGTTCTTTAATATTCTAAAATTAATATTTCCGCTCTACCATTAGGAAACCGAAAAATTAAGAAAATGTCAAAAAATATACTTTGGGCGGCGATAGAAGGGAGCTGGCACGAGTACGTGGCAATTTCAAATACCTAGCTCAAGCCCAAGGAAATGTAAACTAATACGGGAAAGTCTGTGCCTTTCTGTAGCACCACTAGTTTTCAATTATTTTATAACAATTCAGATTTAAACTTACTACTATGTTTTTCCAGTCTTCATCGACGTTTCAAGAGCTTTTGCGCCTTCATCTTCAGGTCTAATGAAATTAAGATGAATTATATTATTTGTCCGTCCATCTGTCCGTCCGTCTGTTCTGTCTGTCCATCTGCCTGTCTGTCCGTCCGTTTGTCTGATCGTCTGCCTGTGTGTCCATATTCCTGTCTATACGCCTGCCTGTCTGTCCGTCCATCCGTGTGTCCGCCCGTCCGTCTGTCTGTCCGTCTAACCTCCTGCCCGTCTGTCTGTGAACAACGCTAGCGGCTAAACCGCCCCGCTTATTTTCTTCAAAATTGATATTCCCCAATCGATCTGGCTGATGCCGCTACCCCATGAATTGGAAACTGATATTTTAAGTTTGGGGGTACTTTAAATCAAGCTCCTGGAACATTTTCAAAATTTTCAAAAAAATGGCTCCATTGTTTTTGATTAAATTTTGTTATTGGATAGTGTGAAGGACGTTTAAAAGAATGGTCAGGTCTCATGTTCGTTGAAAACAGTGATTTTTTCGAAAATTGGAAAAATTCAATGTAATAATTTAATTAATTTACAGTAACGATAAAAATATATTAATAAATAAAAATACGTTAATAAACTTCTAGCAGGTGGCAAATGTAATAATAGAATACAATTAGAGTGAGTAATTTCATTATCTTGCAGAAGTAATTTAATTAACTTGCATTAACTTGAATACATTAGTTGTTCATAATAAATGTAAGTGCTTACAATTCCATGAAATATAATTACATTACATTATATTTACTATTTTTACAGGCAATTATATTTACGGTAATTACAGGTTATTACCTGTAATTATAATTACAGGAAAGTTGATGTAATTCAGACATCTTTATGGACACACGCAATTAAGGCGATGTTTAAGCAATGTTTTGAAGTATTTGTTATCAGCTGATATGATAATTAGGAGATTATTAAAAAACTGTTCAGCAATGCAGAATGGACCTTTATTAGATGAAGAGTTGTTAGTGTAAATCTTGTGATAAACCTTATGTTCTCTAGTAAGATAGTTATTATCTCTATTACTCACAAGTTTAGTGATTCTGATTATTTCTCAATAATAGTAATACTTTGTAAGAGTAGAATGCTACAACAGTCAGTAATTCATATTTGTTAAAGAAATCTTTAGAGAACTCTCTCGGATTCAGTTTGAAACTGTCTCTGATACATTTATTTTGTAGGGACCATTTAATGTATCCATCCATAATTTGTTGTGTTGTACCTCACCATATTTTCAACCATATTGAAGCTGTGAAAATATGCCAAGTTAGATGGAAAGAATGCATTTGTTTCAGGTATCTAGAAAGTATTTCAAGAGGAATATATTGGAGTTTATTTTTATTTCAAAGTGTGTCAACAAGTTTGTTATGTTAGATTTTGACCAATGAATATTCTTAAAAACATGACAGTTTTATTCATTGATACATAGACTATTACAGCCTGAAATATAGCATTTAATGATTAAATTTGTTCAATTATTCACCTTTAATGTTTCAGTGTTGTGATGATAAAACTTGAAATTGATTAATACAGTTTTATTAATATTTTATTTCAATTCACTTATCAACAAATTACTTTTAAATGATTTTAAAGATTCAGTCAGATTAGATTCTAGATAACGAAAATTTTTCCCCACTTTAAATATGTATGATATAATTTTAAAATCAAAAATAAAACATCCCATGAGCATTACATGCCCCCTGATAAATTACATCACTGACTGGAATTATATGAATATTGTATGGTCAGACAGGAGGTTAAAATGGAAATGAGAATCCTTGCAAGTGAAATTTCTTCATAACCATTATAGCTTTGCAACTACGAAGCACGTAATTCAACTTCGTAAATACGCGTATTACCAAACTTTCACACAAGATAGCGCGCCCGACGCTGGTTCGAGTGACTTCACGTTACTGAACCTGCTGCAGATAAAATTATGCCTCACAAACCCCAAGGGCAGAGTGTTTTAATTTGGGGCCTTTAAACTACTTACTCACAGTCACCACTCACGATTTTACGTGAGAATAAAGTTTTATTAATATTTGATTAAATTGATATAGCACGATCGGCTTTAATTAACACATCGTGGACAGATTGTACACCTAATGAAGGCGAGTTCAACATTCAAACGTGCCACGGACTCCCGCTCAAGGCATCGACCTTGACAACACTGCTTTAAATGGCTTCTAATGTCCCGATTTCAATTATTTTCCAGAATGTCTTGGAATCCGCTGCTGTTGGTGGAGGGAATCCTCGCAGCGGTGGTTTGGCTGCCACGGACGCTGCTGGCGTTCATCCGTGATTGGCTGCACTTCCGGGAACTGGCCAATCGCTTTCCTGGTCCCCCCAAGCGACCACTCGTCGGCAACTTGTTCGACTGCGGACTCTTCCCTAAACGTAGCTCCGCTTCAATAATTTTTTGGTTACGAGTGGAACTGATGAACCTTACTTCATAAGGTCTTACATTTGTCTTATGTATTGTGACACACATCAAACGTAAACCAAGTATCTCAAGAAACGTACGGAAATCAAACGCTTCTACTGCATAGCGCGAGATAAAACCGAGAACGATCAGAAAGAAACCTTTCCCACCCTAATCTTGTCTTATTTGGGTTTGCGCCACGATCTTTTGCGGGAGTTAGCGGGACAGCTCGCATAAATTAATTGCTCTGAGAAGTTATATCATGACGTAATTTGGATTTGTTCCTTTGAGCAGTAATTGTGCTTCTTTCAGCGTGGACTGTATTAAAATGGATAATGGAAGATGTCATGTATCGATATCCTGCTGGACAACTAATGTTTGGACCTTTCCGAACGATTCTTCTCAGTGATGTAAATGATATACAGGTAATACTCCACATAAATACTGCTTACTAAATTCAATATAATTAAAAATTGTAAATAATACTACAAATAAAATATTTGCACTTTTGAATGCCATACGTTACTATGTCCATTACCATTATATAAAAGAGATCGATGACGGTACAAATTAATTGTCCAAAGCAATATTATATGTGTAAATATTTCTTCTATTATTTAATGAAATCGTTATAAAGGATACGTAAATCAATAAACGTTTTGCTATTTACGTTAATTGAATTAAGTGTGAAATAATTTTTATTTATGATACGAGTCCTCTTAGGAATTTTTCAGGACAAGGTCAGTCCTTACTTGATTGAGTCTTTCATGAGTAATGACTCTTAGAAAATGAACAGCATACAGAAATTGACCATAGGTCAAAACCATCATAAAAAGAAGATTTGATGCTGAACTCCTAGAGCAACCGCTTGATAATTACGAAATATTTATTTTTAGATTGTAATTTCAAAATATCAAAAAATGTGTGGGTTTGTAGGACGTCCTACAAGAGCCTTTATGGACTAGGTTGATTAACTGATTGAAGTCACTATCGTTATGTGTCACTATTAACCGTTCCGAACTTGTGCTTAAGAATTCAGGACTACGTACATAAATAAGTATTACTTTACTAAAGAACAAGAGTCCACAAGGCCGAGTAGCAAATGTGCCACACAGGCCGATAGGCCGCGTCAGTCGTACTGACTTCCATTTTATTTGAATTCAAGTATACAAATAACTTATTTGGGTATTTTGTTACATTAAGATCAGTTGTAACTGATCAGAGGAAAGTACGCTGCTGTTTGTGAAAATTACAACGCCCAGAAGCAATGGTTAGAATTACTTAAAAATAGGTGGATGTATAGAAAAGTGTATCCATTAGAACTGCTTAAATTTGCATAGAGATTGCGTGCACGTTGGTGTAGCAGCGCCCTCTTGTGTGACAGCTCAGTTCAGTGCTACGCCACACCTAGTCGGTTTAGAGCCGTCAAACGACGTGAAAACTGGCAAGTAAGTGCCAGTATGCCTCGTCGACGCCAAAGAGCGCTCTATCGGTATCTGAGCGAGTTTGAACAGGGCACAATGATCGGTCTCCGGGAAGCGGGATTGTCATACCGTGGCATTGCGGCTCGAACTAAAATTGAACATTTAGTACACTTTGCTTGTCTAGAAAGAATCGGTTTTTACTTCGGACTGTCTAAAAGAGCGCTGTTTATTCTGTAATTGGGCAACAAAATAAATGATAGTTTATATAGATGTAATGGATGATTTTTGCAGACATTCCTCAAGAATTCGAAAAACCAGTCAAAACCGAAATTAGTGGTGAATGGTCTTGCTTCTTCCGTTGGACGAGGGTTACTTACGTTAAACGGTAAGATGGACATTCGCTATGTATACTGTATGGATCACATTTCAATTTAGAGTATGCAATAGTTTATTTTAAACCGTATTGCATCCTTATTTCTTTCAGCTGAGAGACTTTATAAAATTCATGAATACACCTAAATATTAATACATTTTGCAGGAGGATCATTTGTGTAAATAATCATACATTTTGTGTTAATATTATTATAAATATTTTATTATTAATATTGCGGATCTTTCCTACCGGTTTTAGCACCACTAGGTTGTCTGCTAGATCAAGTCACGAATTAGGATTTTGCCACGTTATGACCGGAGTAAACTTTGAGTAAGACAACAGTCGGAAATCTTCTAAAGAAGCCGGCTAAAGCCGTGCACTTGTACCTACCTAACACTTGCAAAGTAATTTATATTTACAAAAGGGAATGAAATTCAAATGAATAAACTACTTGCAAAATCTGATTAAGATATTCGGTATTAATTTCCGAGTTCTTTTTTCGCTGCATTAGTTTGTGTGCTAATGAAGTAGTTTATATTTTTTTTCAGGAGAAGAATGGAGTCGGCATCATAGAATTGTTTATCCATCCTTTCATCACAATCTCCTTAAAGATTATGTGCCAGTGTTCAATCAAAAGTGTGATGATTTTGTAGAACTTCTGGCTTGAGTACGCGAATGGCTGTGCTTTTGATGTGAAACATATGACAGAAGCCTCGGATCTGTTTATAGTAGCTGGTGAGTCAAACAAATATACTAATTTCATACTGTACCATGATGGAAAGATACGGGTGAGCTAGTAAGGAGTATCGATTTTTGCTCGTTGTAGCACGCAAGCACCAGATTCTTCACGAACCACGAGATCAAAACACGGGCACGTCAGGCCACACGCTGTCCACCATGCTGCGAGAAGTGTGAGAAACATTTTGAAAGTAGCATTGATGTGCCAATATTTAACTGTGTTCAACCCAAAAAGAACATGATGGTGTGGGTTGAAATAAAAGACGCAATGTTTTTAGAAAAAATGCTCACATATGTGATTCAATAGCCCGTGGCCGAGATCGGTAAGCCAGTAGTTGCCGTGGGCGATCTGCAAACCGTTGGGGTCGCGGGTTCGAGTCCCGCCTCGGACGTGGGTGTATTTGTTGGTTTGTCTAATGTGTGTGTCGTCTTCTCACCCCTCCGTAATCATTTCCGATTCACCTTATATACCCCCAGGGCTAACAATCCTAGGGTGTGAAAATGGGGCTCAGCAGAAAAGTGGACCCCCCTCCCCTCACAAACAATGTCTTACGTTAATAAATGCATGTCGCATAGTCCAGAGAGGCCGATTCGCGAAAACAATTTGATTCAATGACTCATAACATGGTGGTAATTTTGGAACAAGGTTGCATTTATAATAATTATCAATTCACACAGGGAAGTAATTAATACTGCTAATGTTGTGACGCAAACTGATGTATGAAACTCATTGGCTGAATCCGGATAGGCTGTGCAATAGCTCACCCATGTGTTCTCATCGTGATTCTGTTCGAAGTTAATTCGATGAGTACAATGAATTTGTTTTTCAACAGAAACTCTCTTCGGTATACCTGCAAATAATATACAGACTCATCCATATCAAGAATTTCTCGAGTTGATGTCAGAGTAAGTTGTTTTTAATATAATTAATCAAAGACTATTATATTGCATTTTTTTTCTGAGATTTTCTTTGCATACTTCAAATTGACAAATCTTTGTTCGTTCCCTTACATTTCCAATGTTACACGCAGCGTCTAGAGATAATATTATTTCAAGAAAATTCAAAATTGTCTCAACATCTTATTGATCACAACTCTGGAATTATTAGGATATTGCCACACGTTTACGTTCTCGCTGCTGCTGTCATGATACAGAGAAAGGTACGTAAAGCTACGCGAAAAAATGGCCAATTTGGGGCAGAAAAAACTATTCTTACAGGTGCCCTGACAAAAAAAATGTGGGATAAATTGAGTTGCTAAATGTAAAAAAAACTCTTTAAACACGTAGTTGTAGCCAGAATCTATTGTGGGTCCTTGATACCGAGAAGTCGATTGACGATAAAACCAGTTCGTCCGTCCGTCAGTGAACAACGCTAGCGGACTAAACCGTTCAGCCGATTTGCTCCAAAATTGATATTCCCGGATCAGTCGGACTGATTTCGTGGCTCCTTGAATTTTTAAACCGATATTTTAATTTTGGGGAGTACTTTATCGTGAAACCCCTGGCGCATTTTCAAATTTCAAAAATTATACATTTTCAAAATTTCCAACAATTTGACTAAAATTTGGTGTTTGATAGACTGTAGGTCATTTAAAGAGAATGGCGCAGGTCTCATGTTGATTGAAGACTTAATTTTTTCGAAAATTGAAAAAATCAAAATTGTTTCGGCGTCTTGTTACAACTAGAATTATAAAGATACACTTTTTTCTTAATGAAATTGTCGATAAAAACAGTATCGGTCAAATAAGGTCCTGTTCAATTTTTCAAAATCATGAGAATTTTTTTACGAAATTCTATGTCAATCATAGGCCGTTTTTATTTTCCTTAAACCATTTTTCTTAAAAAACCGCACATTTTTTAATTAATATTGTGATCTTAGATAGCATAAAGGTAGCTTAAGAGAAGGGTGCAGGTCTAATTGTTTCCTTAAAATAATACCTGATTTTTGTAAAAATTAAAAAAAAGGCCTCTTCCTACAACTACAATTGTGAAGATACAAATTTTTCAAATAAAGTTCTCAAATAAGGTCATGTTGAATTTGTCGAAAATATGAGTGTGGAGAATTGGGAGTCAAAATTAGTCCGCCCCGCTCTGAAAATCTTTCGCTTCCTGGTCGCAAATTACGCAGCCCCCTCACAAATTACACAGTTGGATGTGCAATTGCGCTCTTTCATTTATGTTAAATGTGGAAAACGAATAGATGAGCGTCTTCAGTGTCGGTTGTTGCAAACCCATTGTTGTAACTCTGCACAGATAAGACGACAATGACTGGGTTTTGTTCGCAGTAGTAATAGAAACTATTTTTTTGACCGACGAGAGAACGAAGTGGATGTAAACATTGTCACGTGGGTAGATAGTCGCTGATTTGGCTGCGACTCCGCAAAAACACACATTGGTAGAGTAAAGAACTATAAAATACTGATAAGTTACAAATTAAAAAGAAATAACAGGTAGGTCCAGTAAAGAAATATAAAGCACTTTGAACTACCACATTTTGAAACACCAAATTTTGAGAGGGAAAAAATATTTTTTTCGAAATTTGTAGTTCAAATATTGGCGGGTAAAAGATTAGTTACTTGGTTTCATAGATTTAAACGTTCCTAGGCCGTTTATATAAATTTCTCAATAAAACGTCAAGGTCTGCATTCGCGGTCTCGTTCGCGGATTCGGAGCACTGAAATTCATGTTGTTCCACAAGCGGATAGAGCGTTCATCGACCTTCTCTGTGTGACGTCACGCGATGGAGCGCGAAGGCCTGTTATATAGATGGTATGGATTTACAGGCAATATTTGAGATGCAAAGAATGGTATTAATTGAAACAAGCATCTTTGAATGCAATGAATTATATTCAATAAACCGTTATGAAGTATTTTATAATTTACAGAGGGCAAAGACTGTTGTCGTACCGTCTCAGACGTCCGTGGCTATATACTGAAGCATTTTATAATCTAACTTCAGCAGGGCGCAGAGCAAAGGCGCTTCTAAAGCGAGGTCACGAAATTCTGGATGAGGTAAGAACCCACAACTTCCTAATAACTTCAATCATTTTTCTTTAAAACTACACAACACGTTTCGATTAAATTGTGATCTTAGATAGCGTAGAGGACGCTATGTGGCATTATAATAACTACCACGTGTTGCTTGTAAATAACTGTATGCACATTACAAGCCATATTTTATAAGAAGTGTGTTATTTTAGACCAGCGGTGTCAAGGTCTTCTACTGGCGGCAGTGGCGCGCATCGCGGCTCCGTAGCATACCACGAGCTTCTCTGCGCCACTAGCGTCGGGAAAGGAAACTATTAGTAACCCCGCCGTTTTACAATAGGGATGGCGTTGTCTGGTGGCGTGGAGGGGCAATTTCGTTGTGGCACTCGTGCCACGGATTCCCGCTCTCCCCTCGGTTATGCGCACACTCACATGCATTACACGTGATCACACAGGAAACTAGTTGGGAGCTTAGAGCTTGTTCCAGCCGGCGCGGTACCTCAACGGGGCGTGAAAAACCCACAAGCCGCAAAGGATCGAGCCGGATCACGTGTTCTATTGGTGAAGGAACACTGCCACTTCTCGGTACACAACTTGCACTACATAACCACGCCTTACTTTTACTCGTACATGGTCCATCTCTTACTTTATCATTTTTGTTGATGCGCCAGGAAACACTGTTCATCAATTAATCAATTGTCTTTTATGACAAATAAATCGTAACTCGAAAAAATGTTCAGTTTCCTTGCATGATTCGATTTACGAGTATTACTTCTGAAAGGTCTTGCGAGATTTAACAACATACACGACCCCTTTGGTTAATGCGTTTTAGTGTGTTTTAAGTTGTGGATACTCTTTTTGCAGACAGTCGAGCAACGAAAGGAATTACTCCGGGCCGAAGCTAAGAGTTCTATGATGAAGGGAATTGTCCAGACGTCCGAATCCACACCAAATGTTGCTCCTACCAAAGAAGCCGATGCAGGCTTCAACAAAAAACAGTACAATATACTGATAGACGCTCTCCTTCACGAAAATGGAAGATCTTTGTCTCACGAGAGTGTATTAGATGAACTGGTGATATTCTTTTTGGCCGTAAGTTGCTTACCACTAACAAATTAGAAGAAACGTGAACCTTCTAAAATTAACCAATGGCAAAATATAACTTATTTTTTCTGCCCAATGTTCTGTGAGTAATATTTCTATCCTCACGCCAAATAATAATATAATAATAATAATAATAATATAATAATAATATAATAATAATAATAATAATAATAATAATATAATAATAATATATAATAATAATAAGAGATTTGTGTAGAATACTCATGCATTAAGGGAACAAGAGAGTAGTCTCAAAGAGTTAGAAGATCAAGCCAGGAATATTTCAAGGAGATACTCTCAGTTCGTGTTGGTTCTGCCTGGCCATAAACACAGTCATATTTATTGGACAACACTAGATTGGTATTTGAACTGAAAGGCTAAGAGAAGTGTGTGATCACTCATTTCGCGTACGTTGATGGTATAAAACTATACTCTGGAACATAACAGGATCTGAATATCACTGAAAAATTCTCTAGTGATACAGGCATGCAATTTGGCATAGAAAATGTAAAATATTTAGTATTCAAAGGGAAAAGCTCACAGACAGCACAGAGCACGAGACTGCATCAAGAGAAATCATCACAGCATTGGGAATGGATGAATTTTACAAGTAACTGCGGATTCAACAAAATAAAATGATCATTCATAGATCAAAGAGAAGTTAAAAACAGTTTATAAACAGATTGAATACCATACTCAAGACCTCTCGCAACTCTCGTAATCTTACAAAAGCAATAAATACATATGCCATATCTGTGTTACTCTTTGAGCATTATAAAATGGAGCAGAACTGATAATAACTCACTGGAGAGGATTATCAGGGTCCAAATGATCGGTTTAAATACCAAAATCCAAAAAGTTTTATCCAAGAATATCACTACCAAGGAAACTAGGGTAAGGGTTTCTTAAAGATCGATAATTCCCATGCAAAACTGATCACGGACATGAGAGAGTATTTCAATTGAGAAAGCCTTGTCATCTCAGCTACACAGAGTAATACAGCGAGTAGACGAGAACAATACACCTCTCAGCCTTAAACAGCAAAATATATTACTCGAACAATCAATACAAGCCGAAGAGTTAGAACAATGGGAGCAAAATTCACTTCATGTTAGATATCCTACAGAAACAGCCAAATCAAATTTCGATGCCTGCTTATCGTACAAGTGGCTTAAAATAGGGTACTTGTACCCCAAGACTGAATGATTTTTGATAGCAATCCAGGAACACATAATTGCGATAAGAAAGTCTCTGAAGCACTTTTAATAAAGTTTAATTTTTTTTTTTTTTTTTTTTCTTTTTTTTAAGTCTTTTCATTTAAGTCTTTAATAAGATCCCGAAGTGCCTTCTGATATCTGCCGGGTTATGTTGGCCAAGAAACGATCCAGCACATCACTACGTAGCAGTGTGCTAGCCCCAACGGATTATAAACAGAGGAATGATATGGTAGCAAGAATCATCCACGCCAAACTTGCAAGGAATTGTGGAATTGCTGGTGAATTTGATACACTCTACTACAAGTGCCATCTACAAAATGTCATCGAGAATATCTATAAGATATACTGGGACCGTAGCGTACTAATAGACAGAACAGTCCATCATACACAGGTCGGATGTGATACTCTGGGATACATCCCAAAGAAAAGTATGGCTGATAGACATAACAGTGGTAGATACCCAGCTTCAACACAACACACGAAAAGAAAATTCAAAAGTACAGAGATAAAATAATAATAATAATAATAATAATATAATAATAATAATAATAAATAATAATAAATGATAATAAACATACTGAAAGGTTGCCTTTCTGATCAAGACAGCATTAACTGCGAATTATTAATTATTATATTGTAACAAATCAATGCGATAACATGGAACGATATCCATTCCAAAATGTAATATATCTCACAGAGAATGAGAGTATTACTACTGTCATATATATTAAAGATCTAAAGAGAACGATTTGATGTGCCTTCTAATCAGCTCTCAGCGAACGATTTTAAATGAGTACGATCAAAAAAAAAAGTAATGGAGGATTCTATATATTAAATAGATAGCTGCTTTCCTTTATTAATAAAAAGTAACGAAACTTACGTTGTTTGAAATGCGCGGCTAGAATGGAAACGGGAAGATGGCGTCATGCGCAACTTGGAAAATTCGCGGGAAATGGAAGAGCAGCAAGGTTGCTTCGTGCCGAACATCGTGTTGTGAGACCGTCAAAACGCTTGTTTGTGATTATCAAAAAATTGTAAGTATTCAATGTATTTTCTTATAAATTATTCTATAATATATACGGAAAACATCGAAGAGCTGAGAGAGTTCTGATGATTGTTTATTATTATTATTATATTATTATTATTATTATTATTTATTCGATTTTCAACAATGTTGGATATGACATAATACATCGGAATTAGGATTCAAGACGTATTATACAACAGTCAGAACACAAATGAAATCAAATTTACATATAAGAGCACAGGTCCACGTAAATATGAATAATATAAGAACACAAGTCAAATTAAATTGTTATTTATTTATTAATTGTTATTTAGTTATTAAATTATTATTTATTATTATTATTATTATTATTATTATTATTTTTATTAGGTGTCTGATCTACGTCCATTTGTATAAAATTTCAGTGACGATATTAAAAATTTAGTCATTATATAAAGATTGATTAGATTGACGGGATTTGCCGTTGTAGGCCAAGATGATGACGATGCATGTGAAAAGATCCTGGTAAATATAAAACATATGCATATTCTAGGATACGCAGTATTTTCTGTTGCCACTTTTCTAGAGTGGATATAACCGCATGGGTTCAGCTAGTTAATATACTTTTCTTTCTTTCAGGGTTTCGAGACCACTACCGTGCTCTACAGTTTGCCTTTTACTACTTATCCAAAAATCCTCTTTTTCAGGTACGTTAATTTGGATTATATTTAATATTTTAAACAACATGATTACACCTATATAATAAAGTTCTTTTAATTTTACTTATTTTTATTTATTTGTCAAAAAACAGTATAAACTGTATATGACGTGTGGGGAAAGAGATTTATCTGCGCACATTTTCTTGAGGGCCAGAATATTAAAAAAAAAAAAAAAAAAAGTTGAGTAATGGGGCATTCGAACACTCGAAAAAATACTCTTACCTCACTTCATGATATGAATTGATTGATTGGTGAATCCAGGCACGTCAACTGCTGTTAATGAAGTGCGTCAAATGATTGTTAACAAAACTGACCACTTTATTGACGTGACGGTTTGAGCAGGTTTCACTTCATCATTTCTAGATGTCTCAACAATTAGAGTAACTTACAAGAAACCAAACATACAATTGTAAAATATATTTTGATTTGATTTGAGTAAAAAAACATAAAAACTGTATGTGACGTATAAAGGACGCACGTTTTTCTTGGTTTCAGAATCCCTTCCCAACATTTTTACTATAAATAGTTGAAAGACGTGTTGTATCCAGGAAAACATAGTGTAAAACAATAACAAAGTTTATTCAATCCACAGGCAGTTTCTTACAAACAGTGGTATTTCCACTAAACCAAAAGAATGTCCAGGAATGAAGCCAAAATACCGTAATACCGGGAGATGTGCCAATACCAGCGCAGTTAATCGTAATCCACTAAAGAGTCCAATACAAAATGCCGAGTCGAAACTACACTTCGGTTTTTCTTCTTGGCGCATGGGGGGGTTGTCAATAAAATGTAATATCTCACGGTACTTCACGTCGTTCTCCGTTGTGCCGCTAGGAGTGGCATGATCGCGACTGTATCGAGCAATGCTGGCGATCATGCAACTTCTGTTGGCACACACAACGGAGAACGACGCGAAATACCGTGAGATATTCCATTTTATTGACACACCCCCATGTGCTAAGAAAGAAAAACCGAAGTATAGTATCCGAATCTTCAATAGTACTCGTATACACACCGGACTTCTCATACACATTGCCTGCTCCTCCTTTTTTCGATTTTCCCCTCTCCAGTTGCCCTGGAGAGGCGGGGAATTTAGAACTTGATATCCAGCCGATTTGGCTTATGGAGAGAAACTTAAAATAAACTATCTAAAAACTATCTTATAACTAATTAAAACTATTACAGCATAGCCGCTTTGGGCGTAGCCTAATTCTATTTACAAGTTTTTCATGGAAATACTAGCAAGTGCGTTGCCTGCTGCTCCGGTGGCGCGGCCCGGTTCTATGCCGGGTCCCCACATAGCCTCGCTGCTCGCTGCCGCTTCGTTCGCTGGCCGCTCGCTCCCCCATTGGTCAGCCCCTCGCTGGTTCGCCGCCCCGATAACGCTCGGGGCTGCCGCTTCGTACAGCGCTGTCTCGGCGCGTTTTTTGAACTGCCGCATACAGGCGCAACACGATGAATAAAATTTTATAACTAAAACAAACAAAATAAATAGTAATATTTGTTTTCTGAGTAAGAGGAGTTTTCAAAGTGGTTGTATATTGAATACTAATTTCTATCAGAAATCGTTTTTACATGCCCTCTTTTCATTCCTCAGGAAAAGGCCGTGAGAGAGCTTCAGAATATATTTGACGCAGATGGTTCTACGGAAGTGACTCCGGATAAGTTGCAACGCATGCAGTACATAGAGATGATTGTGAAGGAAACGCTTCGAATGCACCCACCCGTCTTTTCATCTTAAAAGAAGATACACCTCTTTTATCCAGTGAGTAAAGTGCGAAGAAAAATAGAGACGATTTCATAAGAATAGTATCTTATTAATTTCTTTGACACTCTGTCTCCCACAGTTTTCTTGAAAACCAAAAATGTATACAACACATTAGTATAAAACTAGCTCAGGTTTGGGTCTCCAACGCGTTAGAGTTTTTAAAGTATTTTCATATTTATAAATTTGACGTTTTTAATAAATTTAGTATGATACAAAATATGCATAAAAAGGCGTATGAGGGCGCGCGCCTGGTGCCTTATAAATCAAGAGAGCATGAAAATTCATCTCAGAAAATAAAAAAAAGTTTATCATAATAAAAATAATTACTTATTCAAACAGTAGTCCTAATGAAATTGAAAATTAATAACGACAGCTATGAGATGTTCCTCGGCTGATAATCCTGTCACTCGGTCAACGTCGGTGATATATCGAACTAATGCACTTCCGCAGACCGTGGTGCACAGATCACGAACTTATATGCACGAATATCCTCGAACGCATTCAACAATCAGGGCAGACATGTTTAGTGGAAGAAAACTTAAAAAGTAATAAGTTACTAACGTAATGAACCGTACTTTAGCACTTGAGCCAATCAAACAGTTCCGGTTGTGATGTATACGTTGTTCTGAATAAATGCGTAGACTTTTTCCCATCCATGGCTTACTTATTGAGAGAGATAACAATATTCTTGCAAGTAACAGCTTCAATGTTTTTTTATTCATAGGCGATCTCGTAGTTCCTGCAGGAGCTACGGTTACGATGTCACCGAGGGCTCTGCACATGGAGACCCCAATTGTTTCCTGATCCGCATGTGTTTGACCCAGAACGTTTCTCTTCCGAGAACTCTGCCAAACGACATCCCCTACGCCTTCATGCCCTTTGGTGCTGGAATGCGTACTTGCATAGGTATGTACTGTTGTGTTCCGGAAAAGGAAAAAATCATAAACACAAGACAAATAAATTTATTTAAAGTAGCCACTCGCTACGTTCAAGAGAAACACCAGGTGCCAATAGCCGAAGTCGTCCGAGAATCCGGAGAGAAAGTACAAACGATATTGCCGAGTCGTTTATCACAGAGTTCGTCCTATTCACCACGGTCGCTCACTCCACACTCGCAGTACGCAGTCTGAGGCCCGCGCGTCCAGCGCGCCGCTTATCAGCGATGGTCGCCTCCCTCCGCCACGTCACCTCACGGGGATGGAGGGGAAAACGGTTGCCCCCGCTCCTTGCCGCCGATAACGCTGCTTTCCGCTCCGCGCGCGTGCAGAACGCGCGTGGCTGTTCTGTGACGTCAGCACGCCGCCCGCGGGTCTCCCGTCTTTTGGCGGCAAAATCAAACGCTCTGACGGGCACGACATGTACTGCTTATCCAAAGTTTAAAAACCTGTTTCAGGAGATAACAGTGTAGACATCCGGACCTTAAGGAAAATATTACATTATATTTTTAAATAAGAACGTTATTGGGTTGTGGAGTATTAAGTATTACTTGTAAATACGAGTAGTAATTGAACTCGTAAACGGAATCGTGGCAAGCATTAATTGCAATTGAAAGTAGACATAGCGAGGTAAAATGTTAAATATTAATATTTACGAGTAAATAATTTTTGAATCCGGGCACGTCATCTATTTAACTCATTTGTCCCGTAACTGTAATACATGTTACACACTGCAAGATAGCAGCGTTCCTACTCCACTGTATCGTGATATTTGGTCCCGACCCACACGTTGCGGGATTTCCCTCTTTAGGTATCGAGAGTTTATTCCCTGCAGTTTCCCATATTACATTTGTGTTCAGGGTTATTCCCTGGAGAGTTGATTCCTTTATTACATTTGTGTAATTTTTGGAAAATATGAAGCAGCAAAATGGCGTTTATTTCATTCCACACCGTGCATTTAGCACTATCAGTGAAAAAAAAGTTAAAAGAAAAAAATTGGAGTCGTTTTGAGGAAAATCTTGTTTTAATATTATTTTGCTCAATTGCTCAATTTTCACTTACCATTGCTTGTTAACTGCTACAATTTTCAAAACATATACATGACTCTAATTAAGAACTAATTCTGGAAAACATAATCTTTTGAATTAAAAATTGCTGTCTTCAATATTATTACCATATACATCATATATATTATCGTGTAGTTGTAGGAAGACGCCGAAAAAAAACTTCTCTAATTTTCGAATTAGACAGTTAACAATGAAAAATCCTATGCCATCTTTGAAAGTGTTTGCCTTTACGAGAAACTATTAATTAAACTCTTAGAGGTTCCAAAAAAATGAGAAAGTGAGAATCACAAATTCTTCAATGTCTACTCACGTGAATCCCACTATTGTCATCACAAGCACCAAAATTTTAATTTTAATTTTACTTAAAAAAGGGTTTTCAGCTTGTATTAGATAGCGGCTTCCTGTTTTAAGCACTTTGGCAAAGGGAAATTTTGCCCAGGATAGCCGAACATTAAAAGTTCTTAGCATGATGCACACACTAATGTGACCACCCGTCAAAATCCTAAATAACGCCCTTTTGCAGCGCTGACCACTGCGAGACATGCGGGAAAGGAGTCACAATTAGGATGGGGGTGGTACCGACAGGGATGTGAGGCCATGCCGAATCCAGTCCCGTGGCTAGCTGCGCTACGTTCCTCGGTTGCGGACCTATGGCGCCAACAGTCCGATCGAAATGGTGCCCACAGATTCCGATTGTATTTAGATCGGGCAAGTTTGGTGGCCAATGGAATACTTTAAACTGATCCTGCTGCTCTTCGAACCACGCACGTAACTGCGAGCAGTTGCATTGTTCTGCTGATGGATGCCGTCTTCCTGAGGGAAAACTATCAGCATTTAGGGTGGACACGGTCCCGAAGGATGGCTACATACTTCAGTTGATCCATTGTGCCTTCCAGAACGACGAGTCACCCAGGGAATGCCACGAAAAACATTCCCCACACCATCACGCTCCCTCTCTGGTCCGGACCCGTACGGGTATTGTGGTCAAATAGTATAAAAGATAATAGTGGAAACTCGGGCAAATCAGCATGGGCGGCACAAAGCGACAAGCCCCTAGCGGCCTGAGGTGTACACTACAAGACAGGCGTAAATGTTGCCAATAGAAACAACCATGTGTACCATTATCTATCATCATTATCATTGGTTTTAATTTATACATTAAAGTACTTGCAGCAGAGCATCAAATAACAATATCTACACAGATATTCTTCTACCAAATTATCTCTCAGAAAACTACGAACAAACTTGACTTCACACCTTGTAAGTTGGCACACACGAATTCTTGCGCTGTAGTTTACACCTCGAACCGCAGGAGAGCGCTGCTTTTCTGTCACCAAAATATTCGAGAGTTTCCACTATTATCTTTTATACTATTTGATTGTGGTAGGGTGTTTGCATTCAGTCGTTTCACGCCGTATACGATAACGACCATCTATCGGATGGAGCACAAAATGTGATTAATTTGAAAAGTACAACTGAAAAGTACAACACGCTTTATACATCCTCCACTGTGTAGTGATGCCACCTGCCGTCTGTGAGGGGCTATTAGACTTTAACGTGTGTTTATAGGCGGTAATGTGACTGGACTATGTATAATAATTTTTATAATTGCACTTCATCTATTCAGAGAAGGGGTTAAAGTCAGTTGGGTTATTGGCACTAGGGCTAGTGGCAGGAGTGTACAAGTAAGCATACTCAAACTGTAGAGGTTCGAGTCCCTACTAAGGTGTAATGTTTTTAATAAGGCATAAGGTTTGTTTGTGACACGAGAGGCATTCCAGTCTCTAGTGCATCACCACTATACCTTACATCTTCGAAAATCCCTTCCAATAATCTGTAACCAGTGTGAGATATGACTGTAGCCTGTGTGGGTAATTTGAACTGGCTACTTCTAGAAGAATGGTGAAAGTTTCTAAACAAGGCAAAGGCGGACGGACTAGGTACTGGAACGAGATGGGCCTAAAGGGCATCTAGGCGCGATGTGTTCCCTGGCAGCTTTTCACGGGGATTCATTCCAGAGGAGCTTCCTGTGGGAAGCCATGATAGGTCTCTTTTATTTATTTTATTTGTCAAAAAACAGTAAAAACTGTATATGACGTGTGGGAAAGAATTTATCTGCGCACATTTTCTTGAGGTCCAGAATTAAAAAAAATCAACAAAAAAAACAAAAACAAACGAAAAAATGCATTTAGAAAATATTATTTTTTAGAAAAATAAAAAATATTTGAAAAATGTTTGTTTCCGAGTTATAGAAAATCAATTTCAACGGTAAATGAACTACAAGCAAAAGGAGTGCTCAACAAAACGTGCGCACAGTGAAGCTACATTTACGTCCAGAAGCAAAACAAGGGGCCATCTCAGCATTTGCTCAATGGATCAGGGAAACTGGACAAAAACCTGATCGAGATGGGGGTCATTGACCCGGAAGCGGAAGTACATTACTTGTTACAGGCGTATTAAATATTTTTTAAAATTATATACAATGCAAAACGTAAACTAATTCATTATATATCTTTGTTTAGTTACAATAAACATTATTAGGCGCCGATAGATGACACATGGGAAGAGGGTGCGCAAAATCGAAAGTTTTAAAAGAAATCGGAAGCAATTAGAGCTAGAAATCTGTGCCTTTGTCTACCATCACTGATTACATTGTGAAATTATTTACTTAAGAATTATAATGGCTTTTAAAAACTATTTATTCTACATTATATAATATTATGTTTCCTTTTTCAGGAAGAAGATATGCAATGTTAGCAATGAAAACAGTTCTCAGTAAAGTTATTTGGAAATATCATATACTACCAGATAAATCGTTTGAACCACAGTTCGATTGGGGAATCAGTACTGTTTCGAGCAATGGAATGAGAGTAAAACTTATAAAGAGAACAACTTTCTGAAGAGAAAAAATAACAGAAATTGTGTCTAACTCACTATATCTCCAACTTTTTTGCATCAACTCAAAAAGTTTTATTCATTGATCCCTTACATTTTTCTCTCTGAGGTACAGTATATAAGATAATTATCACACAAATAATGCTACATTTTTAAGGTAACAATTAGACAATTTTATAATATCAACATATAAATCCATCATTGCACTTGAAATTCACAAGAAATTCTAATGCTCGAATAGTTGTTATTTTAATTAAAATGCTTTTAAGAAAATAATGTTCAATCCAGTGTTTCAATTCGGTCACACAGAAATGATACACCATATGTAGGAGCCGGATAAATTGTGTACTTAAAAATTGGGGAAATATGTACATAAATATGTATTAATATATACAGAAATATGTACTAATAAGCTAGAAATATGCAACATTAATTATCATTTTGTCAATTCTATTTTATTAAAATATTTTTATCTTAGTGTATATTGTTTTGTTTCATTGGCGTAAAGACCAAAATTAAACATTATTCTCCTCGTAATCCTATATTTACAGAGATCACCGTAACAACAAGAAACAAATATTTGTTTCAAATTTTCAGCGATGAAACGTTTTCTTTTATCTGTTAAGAGACTCTTGTACTGACTAAAAGAGCGTTCTACTTCGCACGATGTCGCGAGTGCGTATTCAAACTTGAACAGTTACTTCTTGATTCTACAAATATTGCAATAATAATCTAAACATGATACACTGTCAATATTTTAACAATAAATATGGCGAAGAACCAAAGACAAAGAACCATAGGAGACACAAGAACTTTCAAACCTATACAACTGAAACTACTTAGAAGGAATCATTAATAAATTGCCTGAAGCTAAGAAATTATATCAACCTGGACAAACAAAATTCTCTCAACTCTCTGCAACAAACCAATGAATGGGAGATATCATGACATACCAGATTCTCCTCGTTTAATACTCTGACAATATAACAATCATTATGATCGATGACTTCCTATCAATAATGCTCACCATCAACAATTAATTTGTGACAACTATGTGACATTTTTAAGGCGAATGGAGCGAGACACAACTCTGCAACATTTAATGGCGTTGGGTTCGTAACTTGGATTTCGAAACGAAAGGTTTAAATCGAGACGGCGGGCTGAATTAAATCGTTATAAATCTCTCCCCTATGACCAATAAATGGGCCTCCACTGCCAACAACTAGCCTCGTTTTTTGGTGCGAATAATCAATGAAGCCATCCTCGAAGTATTGTGAAAAAATAAATTCCACAGTTGCAATGTCCTTCGCGTAGTCTTCTTTGACATTGATCGCTAGCAGGAATCCAACCCAAATTGCATGAGAAACTAAATCTTTTACGTCTAAGCAG
>JAHLJT010002630.1:222814-298247 GCA_031308135.1 Acheta domesticus
CTGTCTTTAATGGATCTTTCTGTTAGGAGAGAATATGTATACTCATCATCTGGATAATAGACTGAGGTCACAGGGCTAGTCTTTAGCTATAATAATAGGGTTTAGCTCCAAAGGAGTTTTCAAGGAAATTTTAAATGTATGTAATTGAGTGGAAATTGTTCAAGGTTTTATAAAGATCGTTGTGATAGCTTAATAGTTCCATGCAAATAGATTTGATTTGAATTTTTACTTGTGTTACTGTGTTTTACTTTATCATTTTTAGTTTTCCTTTTTCTGATTGGTTGTTTTGGGATGTCATTATTAGTAGTTTGGATGAGCAATTATCAGTATCAGTTGAGAGGAAGATTCAACTGTTAAAGATCTTTATATATATAGTACTGCTATTAAAAAACCATACTAGCTCATCTATCTTGTTCAAGGTGTGTGTGGCCATTTTGTGTACATGGCTCCTGTTCTTTACATGTTTTGGAGTGTCACTTAATTAGTAGTTTGGGTGTGCCAGTTATTATCATCAGCTTGAGAGGGAGATTCAGATGTTAAAGTTCCGTTATTGATAATTGGTAAGTGTTTGTTATTAACCATACTATGTTCTTCTATTTGGTCAGGGTGTTTGAGGACAGTTCTTGTGTTATCACTGAACTCCTGTTCATGACTTTCTTTAAATTCTTGGTAACATAGTGAGAATTTAAGATGGAAAATCTTGGTAGGGCAACTGTTGGCCAGCTTGTCTACAATTGAAGCTGCCATGGTGTCACGTGTAAAGTAAATCCTATATGTTGTATTGTCATAAAATATGGTCATAGAAATCTGGCACATTGTTAATGTCCTCTGGGTCAATAAAAATCTATCTCCTAAAACTCATAATGTGTGAGAAACCAGGTTCTGTAACTCCTACTTTGATGAAAGAAATGTTAGATGTGATTTTGTATGTTTCTCTGATTAGCTCTCTTTCAATTACATCATGAGGTATGATTGGACAGACATTGATAAGATAATTCTCTTTTGTTTATTATTAGGGGCCTGACTGTTAAAATTTGGTTTTTGAATATTAATAATACTATGATTATCAGTATATAGTAGCAATTTCCTTACTGCTTAAGAAAAAAAAATACTCTGTTGTTATAAATCCTTGATATAAACCTTATATTCGTAGAGTCAACAATTGTGGCTAGCTTATTTAAATGGTCTTTTATAGTAAGTCCTTCTTTTGATTCTATTACTACCCTCGATCCTTGTTGAGAATATATCTCTTGTGGCTCCACTAGCATATGACTATCTTACCTTCTTGGTTGTCATCATGTGGTAGATTCTTTGGTTATGTTGCTGTTGTAGTCTCCAGTTGGCATCATAAGTCCAGCCAGCTGCACACGCAGGCGGTTTGACTGTTAGCTTGTAGTTTGTACAGTAGAGATTTTCCGTATAAATAGTACATTTGACACTTAACACTTTTCCAGTCGTATAACAGACTTCGGTGCGGACACGCAGAGAGAACGATGTTGACACTACAGAATCCACGAGTCGAATGTGCCACATCTTTGTTCTTTGTAAAGTTCTACTTTGTTGCGTCAATATTCACAATAATTATTTGACATTTTAATCCTTAACAAAAAGTACAATGTTCCTTCAAATATTAAAGTGACAGCTTTCACAATTTGAAAGATTTTATTACTTTTATAAAAGCAAGCAAAGAGGCAATGTTACCCCGCAGTGGTCAAACATGTACCACCTCTATTTATTTTCAAGTATCTGACAGTGTTTAAATGTATGAGAGCTGGATAGGAAACAAAAACACATAAATATGCAACAGAACATTAACAATATACGTACTAACATATATTTTATGGTACATTTGACTATCGTCAGAGATCATTTCAAAGTTCATTTCAGGAAATAAATCACACTACAGGTCAGTGGGTTTCTTCCTCTTTAATATTATTTTTCTAGTAGAATCAATGAGTTTTCATACCGCAATGTTTTTGTGACTAAGGATACTTTGCTGTTGCAAACTCTTTAATTAGTTCTTCTACTGTCTTCATTTTCAAGACACTATGCAGGTGGTCCATTCGCATATAAATAGGTGAATCGACCGCATTGCGCAGTATCTTACTCTGAATTTTCTGCACATGAACTTTACTGTTGTTTTCAAAAAATTGTGTTTAGTATTTTTCAAAGATGTGAACTTTTGGAGGAGATTTCATTCAAAGAATCTCTGTCATCAAACTTGTCAGCGACATTCAAAAGCGAAGTGAAGTGGGACTGAGAAAATTTAAAGCAACACTTGTTAGTACAAAACTAAGAGATGTGAACTTATGAGGAAAGAGGTCGATTGACTGATGCATCAATTGACAGGATGAAAGACTATTATGGTTACGTCATAAAACAAAAGAATCTCTGAGGAAGCCCTGAAGAGAGATGTGCTTCCACGCACGGCGCTCGTTCGTCATCGTCGCGTCCGTGCGCGCACAGTCGTTGTTAGAGCTCTCTAATTATGATTTTTGCAATTAAAATCTTGCTGGTGATTTAATTCGATTTACATATTTACAAAGACATCTGAAGGTGAAGACGCGCGGTTAGCAGATGGCAAGCTCAGCCGACAGCCGCGTACGCGAACGTTCAACACTGTAGTGACGTTGAAGCTCCTTATTGGAGACTGCCTCCCCTCTTCCTTTTTCTTACTTGATATTGAGGTCGCATTATAAATAAATCGAAGTGTATCACCAGGAAAGGGAACTATACCTTCCTCGTTCAACGCTTGTCATCAACTATTTACGAACAATTTCAAGCTTTCACTATGCGCAGTTGGTTTGTGCAAATTAGGAGGTTGCGATATTTCAACACAAACAGAAAATGATTGCAATGTGGCTAAATACATGCAGTATTACTTCCTTATTGCATAAAAGTTTCATTGAATTATATTGCATTTTAGTTTCTAGGTCCACCTCCCTTCGCTCCGTTCCTTATGTTCTCCTAATACCGTATAGCATTGGAAGGCGATTGGTAATTTGCGCTCTTATTCTCTTTGGTAAGTTTATCTCTTCAAAAGTTTAACCCTCATTCCATTGGCAGTAACCATTGAGAGGCCCCAAAGTAATTCTGGTTCATACGTTTCGTCTGGTAGAATTCGGAAATTCCAAATCACTTTACTGATAACTGTCTTCAAGGACATTATCGCAATTTTCTTCCTGCAACAAGAAAACGAAAAAAATGTATAATTTATTTAGAAACATATAAACAACTTATTAACGACTTTTACACATATTGGACATTACCTGATTACAGCATTAATGTTTTACAAAGATAAGGTAAGAAGTATCTTAAAGTATTTTTTCAATATTAAATGAATATTCTGCGAAAGCTCAGTTTAAAATAATAGTAGGGTTAAACGACAGTAAAATGCTGATATGTTTGTAAAAGTCGATTGTAATTTATCGCTTTTAATGAATGCAGAAAAACATGTTGGAATCTAAATAATAGTTGCATCTGGAACCTTCTTTTTAGACCCATTCGTAAGCACATTTTACCTCGTCATAGTCAAAGTTCATACATTTTACTTTCGCGAATACATACGTACATACGGAGTAATATACGTAGTATAGGAAAAGTTATATATTGCTGCGAGAAAAAACGGCGAATTTTCGGCAGAAAAAAAATTTATTGCCGGGCCGTGATAACGAAGAAGTGGATAAATTTAGTTGCTAAATTAAGAAAAAAATTCCTAACACGTGGTGTAGTTTTCCCTGGCCTGTGGGACCTTGTTTTGTGGGTCCTTCATACCGAAAAACCAATAGAAAGCAAAACGGCCGTCTGTCCGTCCGTCCGTCTGTGAACGCCAATAGCACTTAAATCATACGTACGATTTTTTTAAAAATTTAACAATCCCTGTCGATCTGGCTCCAGTCAAAGCTTTGAGGTTTTGAAAAACTTTCTTCACAATTTGGGAGTACTTTACATTAAGCCCGCCGGACATTTTCAAAATTTTCTCAAAAATGGCTTCAAATGTTTTCTTCCAATTTCTTTAAGAATTGAGGAAAATATACTTATAAATGTGTCTTAGGTCCGATTTTCACGGTTAACTCTGAATTTTCGAAAATTACAAATGTTTGGATTTCTTCGGGCTCTTCCTACAACCACAAAATTGAAGATAGATATTTTTTGAAAATGTTCCATGGGCTTCATGTAAAGTTCCCCCCAAAATTTAAACATTGGTTCTAAAGTCAAAGGGTCACGAAATTCGCCAGATTGATCGGGGAACATCAGTTTTGGAGAAAATCAGCTGAACGGTTTAGGAGCTAGCGTTGTTGACAGACGGACGGACGGATGGATGGATGGACGGACGGACGGACAGACGTTTTGCTTCTAATTGGTTTTCCGGTATCAAGGACCCACAAAATAGGGATTCTGGATGAACCACCTGTTACGAGATATTTTTTTTTCTTAATTTAGCAACTGGATTTATCCCCTTTGTTGTTACCAGGGCTCCTGTAATTAGAGTTTTTCTGCCGAAAATCCGCCGTTTTTTCGCGCAGCATTACATAACTTTCCCTATACTATACGTACGTACGTATAATATAAGGGAAAGTAAAAAAACGTAAGCTGACAATATTATGAAGGGAAGGAGAGGTAAAAGGTGGGACCGACAACTGCATTCCAGTCTTGTAACTATTGCTTTTTTGTAAAGGATGTATCTCCATTAGTGAAAGGTTAAAAATGTGTTGCTACTACTGCGCATTTTTCCCCGTCGTTTCTAACTTTTTTCGCGTCGTTTTTAAGCGTCGTTGGCTCTACTTGAGGAAACAATAGAAAGAAAAAAACGAGCAGTTTCTCAAAAAAAAATACTCAAATTGTTTTTACATTAAGCAATGCACAAAACTGTTATTGTTTTCAAAAAAATTCATATGACCTTATATAAAGAATCTGTACATACCAGGCAAGCACGTTTTCCTGCAGCAAACGGAATGAAGGCGAATGAGTGTCGTTTGGCAGAATTCTCAGGCGAAAATCTTTCTGGGTCAAACACGTGTGGATCAGGGTACAACTGAGGGTTCATATGCACAGTCCTTGGAGAAATAAACACATTAGCTCCTGCAGGAACAACGAGATCGGCTGCAAAAAAAGCAACAACAACGACAATAAACATTGATTCTTAGATTGGTAAGTTACGTTACAATATAACGTCTGTTTTCATGAACAATGCCTTTGAAAAAGTGTGACGAAAAACAAATGTACTGTAACTTAAGCCATGCATATGTAATAAATAATGTATTTTTAATTAATACGAAACAAGTATCCCAAGACTTTAACAAAACAGCATTCAATGTTACGAATTCTGACGTCTTCCTCACCTTTATTAAAACGGTTGTAATCTGAGAATTGTTTGGACCCATGATGGCTCATTTAGTATTGAATAAACAAGCATGAAACAATGGAATTAGTCAGGTGAATGTAGTGCATGTTATTTCCCGAGAGGTTTAGGTTCTCCTCTCCCTCTGGAACATGCGATCCGCTGTCTACGGCGCGATTGAGGTTAAGAATGAACGGTCTCCAATGGCGACAGTGATGCCAAACAGGCGCTTTTCTGCTGTATTGTATGAAACGAATGTTTCGCTCTCGTTGATGTCGACGAATACTGCAAATGGGCTGGAGCGGTAGTTTAGCGCAAAAGTAGCTTGTCCCGAACCTTCCAGTTTTATGAAAGCGTATTTTTCTTTCATATCCTCAGATCTAAAACTATTCTTATGAGACTCCGGTACACACGTAACATTTCGTTTAAGCTTCTCACGCCGTTTGTGCTTCGAAATGTGTCATAAGACACAATAAAGAAATATTAATTTTAAATTGCGTCACTATTTCAATTTCAATATCTAAAACTCAAAACAACAAATCAATGGATTTGCAAAAAGGCCAAGCCTCTTATTTTCTTACTAACAGTAATAAATTAATAAGTTTTGTATACCGAAAATCAATTTGAAATTCCTTCGACGGCAAAACGAGTTCGACTACACGATAAAACTGGTCTGATTCATGGAAAAGGAAATAAATTAATTTACAACCTAATAGCCAAAATGAAGAAAAGGAAACGCAATTGCATTTAACTTTGACGTGATTAAACCATAAATATCAAATCCAACACTACGAAACACGCGAGCAGAAGTAAACAACTGGAACGTGTTCCTTCTGAGTACGGCATGATAGACCGAAGCAACCGAAGCACGTGGCACCCTTTCTGTGGCTATTCGAAACCACCGGACGTATCCCTCCCTACAAAAAATAATACATTCTAAACATAGTCGCCACCTATTGTTGTTAATACATAATGTCTCGAATGTATAATTTTATTGACATAATTGTTGTGAAAATTTATGTTAATAAGGATTTAAGACAGTTTTGAATCTGAAGACGGGGGAGGTTTCTTTATCGGAAAAGCCCGAAAGGCCTTGTTCTTCATTCATATCCTCGGACAGCTACATGTTGGCTTCCGGGGTTTTCTCCTTGAGGTTGCTTCACCAGCAAAACCCCGACCATCCGGGACAAGCACGAGTCTACCGACTGCTCTCCAGGCGGATAACTTGGTGCATGATGTGAGTACGAGGAAGGAAAGATCACGCGCGGTTCTTGCCTTCTGAGCTTACTGCTCCGGCATTCGTCTGATATTGGTAGCGGAAACTTCGGAAAACGACAAAACTATTCATTGGAGCGGCCGGATGCTAGCATTCTCCTCCAGACCAAGGTTGAATTCCACCTGGCTATGGGCAATGTTCTTATCACTGAACTATCGAAGCCGGTTAACTAAATCGATTATTTCAAAATATTCAAAATGGAATGGGTTGATGCTCACTCTACCAGTAAGGAAGGGCAATTGAGTCAAACGCATGAGCTGTTTTGTGAGGATGCGGATCTCTGGAAGTGAGTGACCGAATCAGGCGGACGAGTTCGTAAGAGAACATTTTCTTCAACGGTTCGAAAGAATTTCCTGAAGGAAGATTCGAATGAAACCTTAGCGCATTTGAATCAAAGAAAACAGAAACGTTTGATGTCAAAGGGCTTCAACTTTTGTGGAAATGGAAAAAAACTCATTTACTTCAAAATATGGTATGTTTTATTCACACCAAAAAAAATGTTTATTCATACATTCTGAAAGTCACCCTTATGGTATTTTTAGTTTAGAGTTTATGAATATATCGTCATGTAAATTAAAGTATTGCGGACTTCGAACCTTTTAGTATGCCATCCGGGTTTCAACATTGAAGAACGCATATTTCAAAGAATTATTTATGCTTTTCGACAAAATTAATGAAAGTAATCAAATGGAAAAGAAAAAAATTAATATTATTAAAAATGTTGCCAACTTTTCTATAATATGAAAATTAATTAAAATTTACAAAGAAAAGGTCTCTTTCTCTCCAATTCACAGCACTTTTTCTTACACGATCAAATTTGTTTTTCTTACAACCGCAATCTGGACCTACACCTAGCGCAGGAACAAGCTGCCTTTTATAGTTTACATATTCTGCTTCCTTAATTCTAGCCGTCTTGATTTTATTATTTTCCACTCACTATCATTTGTTCTCTTACGACCTGAAACCTCTTCTTCCATATTATTACTATTAAAATACCACACAAAATGGATAAAATTCAACTTGATTGCGAACTGAAATTTCGAAAATACGCGCTTTAAACCCAACCTACTTTACAACGAAAGGAGACAATGAAAACGACATAACGATTAAGTGGACACAACAATCAAATGAAGGCAGGTAGAGGTAAAGAAAAATGAACGTCAAAAATATCAGTACATTATTATCTAAGAAAACTCCACCAAGCGAGCAAACAAACATGTTCATTAGGTCCTGGACATCCAAAGTTCTTGCTTGCCACTAACAGTAGGTTACTTACAGACATCACAGAGGCCCAAACAACGGATATTCATGCATGAAATGATGTATTTATGTATTAAGAATCGTTTCCCGTCATTAACTCAAAACACTAAAAAGCGTGACAATGAACCGTTTTGTTTGCTCTGATTCATTTCATATACTCACAGGAAACAAGAGGAGTGTCAACGCCTGCTTTTCTCAAGAAGAAGAAGACGGGTGGGTGCATTCTAAGTGTCTCGTACACAATCATCTCCACGTACTGCATGCGTTGCAACGCCTCCGGTGTCACTTCTGTAGAACCGGCAGCGTCGAATATAGTCTGAAGTTCTCTCAGGGCCATTTCCTAAAAAATATCACAGTAAACTAGGGAAAGAATATCTATTTAAAGTAATCGACTAGCCTGCGTCCGTTCGTCTATCCGTCACTCACGGTTCAAACAAATCAATCCAGACAAATGAATCTAAATGCTTTTGATGTGTCTCGGTCTCAAAGGTAGGGAACTGATCTTATTTTGCATATACATTCTCAAGATTCTAAGAAATGTCACGTGTCTTTGCGGTGTTAGGCTTCCAAAATGTGCTTTGGATGACTTACGACACCTTAGAGCTGACCAAGGGCTCTTTCAATTCCCCTCAACAAGACAAACCGATTGACAATTCTTTGCCGGTTCCCTCTAGGATACCCTGGAATAATTGCAGAAAGAGCACGCGTTTTAGATGGTTTTCTGACGTGAAGTACCGCATTGTCTGAGCATGTCGTAGAATTGTGTTAAATGTGTTGTCAGGGGAGGCAAACAAATAAGCGAGAGTTGTTTGATGTATGAAGGAAATGATATAAAAGAAGACAAGTAAAGTTGTATGATGTCAGTATATATAATAAATAAGAAGTTATAATGTTAATGTAACCAGAATTAATTCATCAATATGGAAAAGTTACTCTAAGAAGGAACTACTTTAGCAAGTCAGGAAACAAATGATCGTCATTGAAGGTGATGGCATTGCAAGAGATACGATGAATCCGTTTACAAATGAGATAACTCTAAACGAAAGCTCTGACAAAATCAGTGCATGGACATAACCTGCAGAAATGTTGGCAACAGTGGCCAAGGTGGAGCTGACAAAGTGGTCCCTTCTTGTAGTAATATCGCCAATTGTACATCCCACACAGTTTGCTTGACTTTAAATTAACAAAATAAAAATACTGTCATTAACGTGATTTCGGATTAATTTCATTGTTAAATCCAAAAAGTAACTTACCTGAACATGTGGGGTTTTGGCTAAAAAGTAAAGTGCGAACTGTAGAGTGATGGCAGATGTATCGAGACCCTGAAGAAAAAAACATTAAAATTAAAACTAGTGGTGCTAGAACAGAACTAGTGGTGCTACTTTCTCGCGTAATTGGAAACAGCTACGTAATATAGAAATATTGCATTTTCTGTGCTACAAACATTTTAGCTATTATTTGAAAACGTCCAATTCAACCAAGAAGCAAATAACTCACTGTTTCAATCGCAGTGTTGGCAAAACTATGTGAATTCGCCTGGCTAATAATATTAATACAGTAACTAGAATATACGCAAGATATAAAAGTTCAAAAAGATCCAAAAAGATTTCGGACAGTCAAATTTATTTCAATAAAAACTTTTAGAATATATGCAATTGACATCAAAATGATTACGGAAATTCTGACTGCTCTCTCGTGAGTTGCCTTTCGTCGTAAGATAACAGTTCCGACACCGTTTCATCGTTTTTCTTTTATTCAACATACAGTAAATTTCTTTAAGGATCAAATGATATAAATGGTATACAACTAGACCCTGGAACTTCCTGAACTAAAAAAATTAAAAATCTGTATGCAAGCATGCATTTAAAATAGGCAATACGAGTTAGCAACAGTTAACATTTTATAGGTTAATGTTTATTCTTCAACTGTATAAAAATATAATACAAAAGTTTTGTAAGCTTGTATTGGAGAAAGAAGCCCGATACTCCAGACACTATACAAATGCATTTCATGGGGCCATGACCATAGAGCCATGCAAAAAATACTCTAGTCATTACAAATAGTTGAGCAGTTGGTGTGAGAACTAAATATTTTCAAGCAAATATCAACATAAATTTGCCAATTATAACTCCTTTTCATACAGATATATCATGTCACAACACTGACACGTAATTCACAGAAATTTGCGAGCCCGAAGCGGAATACCATTGTTGCATTTTCTGTACTGTTGTTATTCCATGAGAGCTAGCTATTTTATTTCATATATTTCCAATAGGTTTTTAATAATTTCTAAAAGATTAATGTGTAAATGTATAACAAAAGGTAGAATGTAAGAAAAGAACAAAGAAATAATATACAAATTCTAATTTAAGAAGCAGCCAACTGTCTGAAGCGCAGCAAATTTGCAGCAGGCTATTATGTTTGTCACAAAATGATAGAAATACTACTCGTATTTTCAAAAAAATAAGCATGCCCTTATTGGAAGATGTATTTTTGATAAATACATTTCATTGACAGAAACATTGTATTTTTACAATTGGGGTTGTAAGAAGATTTCGCAGTCATTTCCAAGCGGGCTATTATGTTTGACACAAAATTATAGAAAAACTACTCTTATTTTCAAAATATTCAACATGACCTTTTCGAAACTCTTTTTAATGAACATATTTCATTAAGAAAACAAACAATCTTCACAGTTGCCCGAAGAGGCCGAAATTCTTTTAATTTTTTAGAATTTTTGCAAAATCAGGAATTTCAACGAACATGAGACATGTAACAAAATTTCATCAAACTTGTTGGCGCTATTTTGTTGGAAAACTTTGAAAATGTCCCAGGGGCGTCATGTGAAGTACCTCCAAAATTAAAATATCTGTCTCAAATTCCAGGGCCCTCGACATCAGTCAGTTCGATTGGAGAATATCAATTTTAGAGAAAGTAGGCTGATCGGTTTAGTCCTAGTCGTTGTTCATACTCAAACGGACAGACGAACAGTTTGCCGTCAATCGATATTTCGGTAGCAAGGGTCCGTAAAACATGGATTCTGTCTACACCACGTGTTAGAGGATTTTTTTTCAAAATATAGCAACTGGATTTATCCACTTTTTCGTTACCAGGGCCCTGTAATAAGAATTTTCTGTCAAAAATTCACCGTTTTTTCACGCAGAATAAAATAACTTTCTCTTCTTAAGAAGTACCTTCTTAACCTCGAGAAAATAAAAAATAATTATTCTAATTCTTTTTATGATAGTCCTCGTAGAATTACAGAATTTTACAACTAAGAGTGCACATCGGCATCTTTTACACAATTAACAATACGAACACAATACGAAATTTGTGGGAATGCTGGTGTTATTTACATTATTGGTGGATTAATTAATGGACCTCACCTTTGTCAATTTGAATTTATTACAAAGTCGGCTTTGCCAACGTCATCAAACATTGGGTGTCGAGAGTAAAAAGACCATTGTCAGAATGATGTCAATAAGGCCGTTGAAAGCCAGATTTCAAAACAAGTTGTCGAGAATGATGTCCATTTTTACTTTCTCGCGCTTAAGAAGGAACTTCTTAAGAAGAGAAAGTTAAGTAATGCTGCGCGAGAAAACGGCGAATTTCCGGCAGAAAAACTCGAATTACAGAGTTCTGGTAACGAAAAAGTGGACCAATCCCGTTGCTAAATTTAGAGAAAAAAACCTTTAATACGTGTTGCCGGCAGAATCCACGTTTTATGGCTCCTTGATACCGAATAATCGATTGACGAAAAAACATCCGTCTGACTGAACAACGCTAACGGACCGTCCAGCAGATTTTCTCCAAAATATATAATCCCCTATCGATCTGACTGATGTCGTGGCCCCTTGATTTGAAACCGATATTTTAATTTTGGGGGTACTCTACATGAAACCTCTGAGACATTTTGAAAAACAATTTTAAAAAGGTGCCAACAATTTTAATTAAATTTCTTTGGATATTCTGAAGGACGTTTAAGAGAATTACAATGGTTGAAAACTCTGATTTTTGGAAAATTAAAAAAACTCAATTTTCAAAACACAACTTTTTTCGGCGTCTTCCTACAACTACAATTATGAAGATACAATTTGCTTTCTTAATAAATAGTGTTCATCAAAAACAGATCTTCAAATAAGATCATGTCCGATTTTTCAAGAACTTTTTCAAAAAAATTATTTGTCAAACATAGGAAATTTTTATTTTTTTAAAACATTTTTTTCTTAAAAACCGCACATTTTTTATTAAATTGGGTCCTTAGATAATTTAAAGGAAGCATAAGAAATAGGCGCAGATGTCATGTTGGTTGAAATGCCTGATTTTGCAAAAATTTTAAAAATCTTTCGGCCGATTTCTACTACAATTGTGAAGATATATATTTTTTCTTAATGATAAGTATTCATCAAAAACAGATCTTCAGATAAGGCCAATTTTTCGAAAATTTTAATATTTATGGAGTAATTGGGCGGCAAAATTAATCGCGTGCTCTGGAAATCCTTCGCTTCCTGATCGTAATTTCAAAGGTGTTTGAATGATGCTACTTACGTTAGAATGAGTAAGATAATTAATTAATAAGCAATTTTTCAGTCCAAAATAATAAGTAGTACGTTAAAAAAATTTTCTTAACACGTTCGTATCTCTTTGGGTCATTTCTTTCTAAGCATAATAGTTTTACTGCGTTTTTGTTTACACGTCATTTTCATGAAAGTGTGTTTTTTGGCTTACACCACTTCTACTCCCAATGGCTCTATTGGTTGCTAAGAAACTTAGAATGTGTATATTATTTCACTTTTTTTTCTTTTCTTTCATAGAAGATTTTGTTATACGTTTACAAATTAATCTTTTAGAAATCCTTTGAAACCAATTTGAAATATATATAGTAAAAATTGCTAGCCTTAAGAGAATAACAAATTGGAATGCAACAATGGAATTCCGCGTCGCGATAGCGAAGTTTTGTGAATTATCTCTCACTGTTGTGACAAGATTTAGCTATATGAAAAGCAGTTATAATTATCAAATTTGTGTTGACATTTGCGTGAATATATTTAGTTTTCTCACCAAAGTTTCTAGTGTTAAAAAAATGATGACTGGGATGTTTTAATTCGGTGCAAAATTGTGATATTAATAGTATATTACATAACCGTCAGTAAAGATGAGAATGTACGTGCTGTTTTAGCACCACTAGTTTATCGAATATATCAAATACAGAAATGATCGAGAGAGAAAGTTTAATAGAAGGAAGGGATTGCAATGCAATGGAAAATGTGAAAATTTAGGGAATTTACAAAATTTGTATTTTCAAAATAAGCAATATCAGTAATTGGGTGGTCAACATACGTTGTCGAGAATTAGTTCGCCTAAAATTCTTGTTATTCGTGGTAAGATCATTTTGATAATTCTGTGCGAGCGTACGTATAGAAAAGGCCCTACTAAAAATGTTTCGCGGTCCTTTTTAGTCGGAAAAGTGTTATGGATTTAAATTGATCGAATATTCCTTAAAATGTGTTAAGATGGTCTTTCAATAACTGAAAATAAAAAAGTTTGACATCAGTTTTGATTCCATTTCATTGCATTAGCTTGCAGATGGAAAAGAACATCATCTGGTGGGATGTTTGACCTGTGGAGTTTGAGCGGCGTTTACAATGCAGATGAAGGAGAAGAGAGATTATTTATTACAATAACCCTGTTCTGCTGGATAAAACATCTTTTAATTTATTTTAATCTAAAAATTGATTTCTGCAGAGGAAGTTGGGCAGGACATTGACTTAATTTTCTTCATTACATCATTTTTGATAGTCCGTGCTTTTTCTGGTACGAGTATTTCAGACTTTTTGGTAAGGAACTTACTGCCAGTAAGAATGTCAGCATTTCATCCAATACGCTCTGATGAGAAATAGACTTTCCATTTTCCTGTAGCAGAGCATCAATGAATATATTGAACTGCTTTTTGTTTGGATCTGCATCGGTTTCGCTGGTAGCATCATTAGTGGCTTCCAGCGTGTTCTCGTCCTTCTTGAAATTTCCCTTCTTCCATAAACTCTCAGCTCTCGCACGGAGCAACTCCTTGCGCTGCTCAACGATCTGCAAATCAATAGTTTTGGAGAAATCTGATGTGATGGTCTTGAATGTGAGGCAACAAAACCCATAACAATGAAATGAAATGTTTATTCATAAATGAAGTTAACATGCAAACATGATTTTCCCTTTCTAATAACAGGTAACGATTTATTCATTTAGAAGGGCAGAAGACTGAGATATCTAAAATTATCTGTTTGTTGTGATTTTTCTCCGTTTTTCCTTTCCCGTATAGGTATATACGGAAGTTACTTGAAAGTTCCTTGATGCAATATGTGAATTTCCTTCTGACAAACAATCGCAGCGGACGTCGATCTTTGTTGTTTGATTTTCATTTGTCATCATGTACGCAACCTTTTACAGACATTCATCATCATACAGAAAGGTTTATTAATCACTTTTATTGAGTTTTACAAGGGAACTATTTCTTAAATGGGAGAATCCTCATGTGGTTCATAAACATGTTTGCAAGTGGTTGTGTTTAATTAATTATTATTTACTTCATACCTATTAAGAAGTCTTTGGTATTAGAAAGAATATTTACCGTATCTTGGAAAATGCGACCAACATTTAGACACTTCAACGCTGAGCGTCCTGCAGGGGATATATTATAAATTTTATCAAAATAGAACCATGGAGATCTTAGGCGATTGGAGAGCTCTTTCTGCCCCCTGTAAAATAAATATCCAAGATTAGAATGCATTTTTCTCTACGATTATTCCGGAATGTATACATTTCTGCACGTTATCGGAATCAGTAATGATGACGATTCTACAAGCCGTGCGAGAATATTATTCTCGCATGGCTGTCGACCAATCACATTCATCTAAGCCAGACCTGCACAACGCCTGCTCCCGCGGTGATTCTGCACTTGCGAGCCGATCGTCTGCCCGTGGCAGCGCCGAAAGTGCAAGTAGTGGGGAGTAGGAAGCTTTGCGGGGAGGGGAGAAGTCTGACGTACCACGACGCGGCGCGTACATTGAATGCCTGGGTGTCTAATAATGATCCATGATTCAAAATAAATGCCCATTTGTTTAAATGGATTATATCTAGTATTTCAAGTTACCAGGGTCATAATTCATTGTTTACGTTCTGTGTATTACTATATACTGTGTACTACGTACTTTTGTACCCACCACTGTATGTATTTTCATTTTCTAATTTTTTTAAAGAAAATAACATGCTCATTGTGACTCTTAAGCATTATTTTAAAGCAATAGCTTTAAAATATATGCTTATATATAAGAAAAAATATTATTTAATTCTATCTAACACAAAATTGCAATTTAATAATTGATTATTCACGAGGAATGTTATAATCTCCAAATCATAGAAAAATGAACAAAATCATGAGAGCAATCTCTCACATCAAGATAGACATAAAATAGAATATGTGGCAATTCCAAGAAGAGTAATGTTTAATAGCACATTTTTTACCATTTTTCCCTATTATGAAACTGAATAAAAGAGATCTACGAGCAAACTTTTGTGACGATATGTTACGGACAATCATAAGATAATCATGGGTATTGGTTAAATAGAATGCAAAGGGCTTTATATTTTTATAAGATCTCGTACACGACTCGACTCTCTTGTCAGAAATTAGAACAGAAAATAATCATGATTTTTTAAGAACAATATGTTTTTGCTTTGAGAGAACCGTCTTATTCAATTAAACATAGTTAATAAAAATAGTTTATTGCTGTCATCATCAAACAAAAACAATTCAGTACCAAATTTTGTTTTTTAGCACAACACTAAATTTGTGATTACATCGTAGCAAAGCGAATTACATTATAAGCCCTACTAGCAATTATAATACTTGGTGTCGAAATCTAATATGTATAATTCGTTGTAGTTTCATATTTCGCCTGTCATATACCGAGAACAAACATTTGCAAAAGAAAATATTACTGGAATTGTATATGACCTTCATGTCCTTGCCGATTGCTCTTTAAATTTACGCGCTATCTTTCGAATTGCGCATTCTAATTGGTGGTCCTCATTCCTGGATTGGGTCTCATCCCCACCCTTCATTGATTTTCCTCATTTGCACCCGAGTTGCCCGCACGAAGCTCCTGAGGTCAGTGAAAGTGCAAAATGCTGTGCAGGTCTGGTCTAAGTTCTTTATAACACGACAGAGGGTTCTCGCAGTCGCCTACAGAGGCGCTGCGTGCTCTGCCGCCGCTGGTCGCAACTGTCGTAAGACAGGTGAGCCACGAAACAGTATGCGAGTTGTGTTGAGGTTATGGCGCCAATTGAATATTTTTAAAATATCAATTTCAAAGTCGTAGAGAACGTATAGTCTTCTACTCACGTAGAATGGCTATTATTCACTCGTTGAAATTCCGAAACTCGCTCCTACGTCGCTCGTGTCGTAAACGTCAACTCGTGAATAACAGCCATCATTCTACGCTAGTTGAAGAATATACTATTCCACTACAAGTTTCCGCTTTCAAGGCGTGCGAACTTAGGTGCGCAAAACAGAGAGAGAAATATTGGGAAGGACGTTCTTTCTTCTCGAATATGTAATACAATAATTTTCTTAAAAGTAACATTCAAGAAATCTGCAAATAATTAGTGAGCTTATAGGATTCAAAATTAAAGTTATTGGTGGACTGTATACCGCTAGCACACTCATTTTCCTGACAGTAGTTCAGTGACTAATCCCATACAATTACAGGGATTGTGAATTTGTTCCAGTGTGATAGATTCAGTAATAAGTATAGACACATTTCCAGACTTCATTTAATTCTCAAAGAAGAGTACTTTTACATTGGAAACTGTTTGAAGGTACAATTCTCAATTGTTTACTTGAGGAACGTTCAAGTATGAATGAATGTTTAGTAATATTAAAATTCTTGCGAAATACAAGCTCACAAACAATACTCACCAACAAAAAACACTAAATTAATAATTTGTATATATTAGGTCTTATAATGTGAAATAAAATGCATTTTCAATCAGTAAAATATAGAGTAAGTAAATATTGTGCATTTTAAGTAAAGATTACCATATGAACCCATTGCAGTCGCATTTTTAAACTTGCACCATCTGTTTGGAAACATATAAGGATTATTTTAGAATTTTTTCAAATTTTTTGAAGATGAGCATTTTGAAAAAACTCAAAATCAAAATTGTAAATTCAAATTTGAAAACCTTTTTGAACGCAACCCCTGTTGAGTTGTATATCATATAAAAGGCCATAAAGAAAGCTGTAAATGCCACCTGTTCCAACTCTCTATCTTAATTTGGAGAGGTTCTACATCAATTTAAAAAATTTTTGGGAACTAATTTTGTAAAATTTTACATGGCTATATTTCACAAACGGGTTAAAATATCTTACTCAAAATTTGTGGTTTTCTTGTTCTTCATTCATACTATCTATGTGTCAAATTTCATCTGAATCTAAAATGGTGAGGTAAAAAACTGTGTTGATTAAATATGGAATGATCCATCTATATTATATAAAAGTGGATGTTCGTGCACATATCACACACACACACACACACACACACACACACACATGAAAACTGCATTGCAATAACTACAACCCTTCAAAAATTACAAAACGTGCTAAAAATACATTACTCATTCTGTATTTAGAAAATAAAATACATTACAATTAAAAACTTACGTTGCAATGTGCTCAAAAAGCTCTTCATCTGTGTTTGTTTGCTGGTGTGAAGGGACAGCGAAAAGAGTTTCTATTGAGAAAAAAAATTATTTATAATCTTCGTATTACTCAGTGCTTTGGTGAAAAAATACTCCACAAAATGTATACTTACCTACTATTATATCAAACTCAAGAGTTTCTGTCAGGGGCTTTACATCAAAAGCAGAGCCGTTTGCATGTTCAGTTAGATTCTCAATAAAAACATCGCTCGTTTGGTCAAACACTGTAATATACTTTTTGAGGAGAGTCTGATGAAAGGTTGGCTGTATAATTTTGTGATGTCTGTTCCACTCGCTTCCTTAAACACATTTTAGATTCAGACATTACAGCATAGAATTCAGAGACGGAAAATAAAACAATCGAAGTGAACGACAAAATTAATTTGTAATTGTAGTCGACTTCGGGTTCAGTGAACTTGGATATAGTGAACAATCGGTTACAGTACATTTAAGTCACAGTGAACTTAAGTCACTGGTCCCGTTTCCTTTTCATTTCCAATAAGCATAAAAATATTCGGTTAAAGCGAACCTGAACCCTCGGCTATAGTGAACGTAGGAAATACAACATGCTGGATATTAATTCCCTCCTTAAAATAATATATCACCTCAGTGTCACAAATTCTGACATCAGGTAGTTTCAAAAAAGATCGTCGGCCATCGTCATAATCGAAGAAGTATCCCCTGAGGCGGAGGTAGCTGACAATGCGCAAACAAGGCAGTGTCCTGCGTGGACTACAACTAGCGCTAGCGACGCGCGATTGCTTGCTTCAGTTTCAAGCTTGATGTTACTTGATATTCCACGGGACATGGCGCGTTGTATTCTACGTGACAGGAAGTGCGTGAGTGCGACTGCCCCTGCCCCTGCCCCTGCCCCTGCCCCCACCCTTGCCCCCTGCCCCTGCCCTTTGCCCCTGCCCCTGCCCCTACCCTTGCCCCTGCCCCAGCCCCTGCCCCACAGCCTGGCGATATCCCCGCGCCGCGTGGGAAGGCGATCAGTTGCATTGTCCACTTTCCCAAGCCGTTAGCAAAAGGATCTGTACGTTATTAGGCGAGTAAGCGGGTAAATATACCATTATATCATGAGTTTTGAATAATTATTCATTTAGGTAACAATCCTAAGAAGGGAGGTAGGTCTCCTAAGGATATTAAATTGACTGAAATAAAAAAATTAATTGTTGGTGAATTTCATCTGAAGGGGATTTGGTTGGAACGTTGGGGACGATATATTGAAGAAGATTAGGATGGTTGCTGATAGAATTTAATAAATTATGAAGTAAAATGATCAAAGGTTTTTCTGATAGTGTTAGTCCCAGTAATATTCAACCAATGTATTTGATAAATGAATAAGTTATAATTTTTCGTGTTGATGTTTGATTTAAACCGCCAATCGATCCGAAGAAAATTGATGACAGTATTACAAAAATGATAATGGGTTGATAATATGTTAGGCCTTGGGAGATTGGGACGTTGTTCCAACAGTGCAAAAGAGATCGACAGGAGTCAGACTACATTACGATACTTAGAGCCAGTGGACAATCAAAAATGAAGAATACAGAGAGCACAAACTCTGAAGAAGAATCTAGAGGAAATTACTAATTAAAAGTGTACAAAGCAATTGAAAATAATAGATTTTTAAGGACAAATAAAGATATTGAAACTTTCGAATCGTGCTGTTAAAATTTTTTTGCATCTCTATGTTAATAAACTCAATGATTGTGGAGAAATTCTCTCTAATTTAGACATTGTCGGATATGATTAGTGAACTAAAACTGTTAGTCCCCTGGAGTTCATAGTAATCGTACTCGACCGTATGTGTATAATAGTATTATTGATTTTTAAATTGATGTAAATTCTTCCTGTTGATCATGGTATAATTGGGAGGTGTAGATGGTACGAATAAATATATATTTTAACCATATAGGATCAATCAATATTGACTTCAGGAATTAAAACTTTAAAAACATTTATTTATATCGCTCAAACGTTTCGCACGTTTAGTACGTGCCTTGTCAAGAGAAAATTATGGCAACGGTTGACAATGGTATACAATTAACATAAAACAATAGAATTTAAAATTATTGAGATAAATATTTACATTGCTTTTACATCAAAGCATTACATATCATAAAAAACGTTGATGGCTTGTCAAATCAAGTAATTACATTTGGCAATTATGGAGATACAGCACATTTAGATATGTTAAGGAATTATATAAATTATAAATATTTCGAATAATAGAATGAACTTGTGGGATTGGCAAAAATTAATACAATTATGGAAGTTGGTGCAGTATTAACGTCTTATAAATTTGGTTCAGTTTTTGTACGTCCCTTTTTGTGTTCATCGCATTATTTAATATCCTCTATAACATTTCGGCAATTAGCCTTTTTGATGTTTGTTTCTCATGATGCAAAATTTTGACTTTATCAAATGCAATGGAGTGGTTAAGTTCTGTCCTGTGTTTCGTCAAAAAGGTATATAAATCTGCGTCTTTGTTGATGTCATATTTATGTTGGTATATCCGTCTGCTAATATATTGTTTAGTTTCCCCAAAGTACACATGCTGACAATCATTGCAAGAAATGGAGTATACAATATTAGATTTATCTCCTAGTTTAGGCTTATCTTTCTGCTTGTCATAAAGATGGCTAGTCTTATTTAGATAGTAAAATACAATGTCTAAAGTGTATTTTCTGAAATAGGCTTTTATTTTATCATTTACGAATACCTTACCATTTTTATGAACCTGTCAATATCGTCAAAATATATATTTATTCGTACCATCTACACCTCCAAGTATTATTGATTTGTATTTCATTCCTCTTCTCGATACAAAATGAACTAATATATTAATTCTGTGCTGTTAAAACAAATTTTCCTTTACACGAAAAAGGATCACGTAAGTTTGATACTCTCAAACCAAAAAAGTTATACTTTCCTCGCTTAACTGCGAAAGACGATTGAGTATTGTAATCGTGCGCTGGAAAACAGCAATTTTCCAAAGAAAGACTCATTATTGCCGGACCGAAACGGAAAATATCGAATCATATTTCCTTAGAAAGAAAATTACGCAACTTTAACACGTTCTGCAGTCAGAATCCATGTTTTTTGGTCATTGGACACTGAAAAATCGATTGAGGGCAAAACGTTTGTCTGCCATTCGGTCTGCCTATCCGTCCGTCTGTGAACGACACTAACGCCCTAAATTGTTTTTAGGATCTTTTTCCCAAAATGAATATCTCCCAGTCGATCTGCCCGACTCAAAGCCCTGCAGTTGTTAAAAAAAACCTGAAATTTTTGAGGGTACTTACATGAAGCCCATGAGACATTTCACAAATGTTCTCAAAATGTCCCCAAGTTTGTTCTTTAAAATTTTTTGTAAGAGTAGAGAGGTTCTTAGGTCCGAATTTGACCTAATTTGAAATTAGAAAAATTTGAAATTTTGCTTCTTCATAAATCTACAAATTTGAAGATAGAGATTTTTACTTTCCCGTATACATACGTATATACAGAGTAATAGTGTAGTAAGTTATGTAATGATGAGCGAAAAAACGGCGAATTTTCGGTTCAAAAAACTCATTGCCGGGCCATGATAACGAAAAAAATTGAATAAAATCAGTTGCTAAATTAAGAAAGCAATCCTCTTCTGCAGCCAGAATCCCTGTTTTGTTGGTCCGTCATACCGAAAAAACAATTGTAAGCAAAATTTCCGTCCGTCAGTCTGTGAACAACATTTAGCACCAAAGAATATGTACGATTTCTTCCAAAATTAATACTGCCTCGTCGATCTGATTCCACACGAGGTGCCACGATTTTGAAAAACATTCTTCAAAATTTAGGTGTACTTTAAATAAACCCCCTAGGACATATTCAAAATTTTGTCAAAAACAGCTCCGAGTTTTCTTTAAATTTCTTGTAAGAATAGAGTAAAATACACATAAGGTGGCATAGATCCGATTTTACTGGTTAACTCGAAATTTCCAAAAATTGCTAAAGTTCGGTCAGTTCCTCCAACTACAAAATGGGAGATTTTTCATTCAAGTAAAATTTGTTCCCCAGAGTGAGTTCATGTCCATTTCTTTGAAAATTTGAGTATTCTTTCGCAAAATTTCGTGCAATATGTGCAATTTTAAAAAATTACTAAAACAAGATTTTCTCAAAAACGGCTTCAAATTTTTTCTTTAAACTTTTGGTAGGGATAGTGATAAATGCACTCTTTGAGGAGAAATAAACGCCGTATTTCTCTTTTCTTTTGTTTTTTCCAAAATTACAAAAATGTAATTTTTAACTTGTGTCTCACGTCGGTACTATTTATGTTCGTGGCGATTTGTTTACATTACTGTATTTAGGAGTACATGTTCTTCAAATATGCCGAGTAGAGTTTTTCGAGAACGCAACAGTTTTCTGTGAAGACTAACTCAAAATTCCATATTTTCAGAAACGCTCAAACGCCATTTTTTTATAAATTGCTCGTAATTTTTTCTTTAAACTTTTCGAACGGATAGTGTTACCTGCACTCTTTAACATGATGCAAAGTTCATTTTGGAGTATTTTTTTATTTTGCAAAAATTATTCTAATGTTATTTTTTTTGAACATCTCTCGCACCTTTAATATGCACATTACCAGCAACTTCTAAACATTTAGGAACACTTAGCGATTTAGGAACACTATTCTATTTAGGAATCAGATGTTAAAAGCTATATATTTTTAAAAGTTTTTAAATTAACTTTTCTTGTACATTTTAAATTGATTCTTAATTAAACGTTGTCTAAAAGTAGTAGGTAATCGCCTGGCATTGTAGCTTACCATTTATTGTGATCAATCCTCTGCCGATGCAATAAGATGCAAAATCTACCATCAACTTTGGTTTTGAGTGATTCTTCGTATTCATTAGGAAACACTGAAAGGAAATATTCACATTTTAAAAATAGCATTTTTTATTAAAATTTTAAATGAAAATGTATGTTACCTCAACACTCTTTGGAGAAGTTAGAGCAGACTTGCTCAACAACTGTCAAAAGAGGGAGAGAGCGCTCGCGTTTGGTTCCCGGTTCGGCTTGTGAGCTAAGAGGGGGATTATCAATCACTTAACAGATGAACGTCCATCGCAAAAATGGCCACTCGTGGAAATGTCCATTAGTGTATAGCTCCCCTTTATTATAGGCCCAACATTGTTTCGTTCAAGTTATGTTCATTTCTGAAATGTCCAGTACCTAAATGTCCAGTAACATACAATGTCCACTGTAATTAACACACAAAGGAATGGAACAGATAATAACGTTTAATTGACAAAACCCCTTCGGAACACCTACAATTCATTTAATTTCCAATTTTACTGTGGAACGTGTTACCCATTACTCACAAGAATTTTCCTCTTTCTTCTTATTTCCTCGAAATAAAATGTCGTCATTGCAAATTACCTCAGAAATTGATTTGAGTATATACACCAATACATTTCTATTATTAACAAGAATTCTAATGATGGAATATGAATGTTATTAATAATGAAGGCAATCAAATTCGTTCGAACAGAACTTGACCTTGCTCATTTTGTATATTCCTGCTAGTGTAACATTTTGCAGTGTAGATACTATTCAGTGGATTTTACTATGGGCATTTTTGCTGTGGCATTCCATCTACGAACATTATGCCATAGATAGTATTGTATGGACATTTTTTGCTCGGGTAACTTTTACTGTGGAGATTACGTTTATTGGACATGCAGTGCAGTGAACACTATGGTGTGATCATTTTCGCTGTGGACTTTGCGTTAATTGGGCATTGTGCTGTGGACCGTTTGACCTGGAAACTAGGGAGGTATCGCGGAGAGAGGGGCTGCTTGTAATGGTGACGCAAAAGGAGAAAGTAGGGCATAGAGGTCAAGGTCGCTGGCAAGGTAACATGCTTACTAGAGCTCGCGGCACTGCGTCTCGAGATATTGGCGCAAGATTTAAAAGTACACTGATGTTCGTGGAAATTGCAACACCAAGAAGGAGACATACTATTAAAATGAAATTTATACCACTAATTACAAATATCACAATACACAATGGATTATAATTATAGAACTGTACTTGCATTTTGACCTCGAGAATTTAGTCGCCATTCGCAGCCATGAAAGCCTCTACACCAGCCATTGCCAACTGGGCAAGGAATGACCTTAAGGTTGCTTTGCCCTCCGGGATAAGGCGATTGGAGAAGGAGCCTAAGCAAAGGAAGGAGGGAGGGGGAAGACAATGGTCGTGGTTCCGAAAACCTTGGCAGTGGGCCGTTGCCGGTGTTTCAGGCAACATGAGTGGGAAAACATCTACACCTGTTAATTGTATTTCTGCTGGAGAAGACAGGTTTCCTTTTGTAGATGCGAGTAGTAGAACCAGTTTGTAGAACCATGGCGAAGTGTTAGTGTGTTAAACAGATCTGCAGTATGTTATAAAGTACAATCTACAGATTAATTATGTAGCTCTGCGACCCAGAGAAATCCGCGGAATTAAAACAAATTCTGAGAACTGACATAGCTCACAATCATTGGATGAGTAAAGAAATTTGCAGATTGAAGATTATAGAAAATATTCTGAAAATCTCGACGATTTTCATTCTCAAGAAACATTGTACATCAAAAATAATCTAGTCTGGGGTCAAAATTCCCTCCTGTGACTCCTACTGGCAACTATTTGTTAACTTTATTTATTGTTTCAGATCGAACTAATTCGTTGCTTTAGTTGCTACTAATTCGTTATTTTCTCAGAGAACCTTTTCCTCCCACTTCTGTACCATCTTCCGTCTAGACGCGTTTCACTAAATAATAACTGATGGTACCACTGTCAGTGTATACGTTTGAATGAAACGAACAGAGTTTGCACTACCTTCATCAAGCGGAATACCTCTCGCACGAGATGACACGGCCCCCTTACACGCAATACTCACCGTGTTGGATACTCGGATTGACATGAACTTTAACCAGCTTGTTCAGTACCTTTACAAACTTTTACATACAAATTTTTAAGTGCTATGAAGCAATGCAAGTAATGTTTTTGCGAGATTAGTATTGAGACCTTTCATGACCTTACCACTGTGGAAGGACGGAAATCGCTGCTGGCCGCTGGCTCTGCGGCTGTTACACAACGCGCCGCCACTGTCGGCGGCGAGCAGCGATTTCCGCCCTTCCACAGGCGGTAAGGTTATGAAGACCTCAACACTAATTGCCTCAAAAACACTACTTGCAGTGCTTCATAGCACTTAGAAATTTGTATGTAAAGGTTTTAAAAGGCGCTGAACAAGCTCGTAAAATTTCATGTCAATCCGAGTATCCAGCACGGCGAATGTTGCGTGTTAGTATTTCCCCTTTCTTCAAATTTCGCTTTTCGAGAGCCGGTCAAAACATGCTCATTGGCTTAGGGCCCCCTCCTTTCTTCCTGTGCCATTTTTCGGCGAGCTTAACTCCGCTTTACCCTATGGTATCACCGGGCTACCCGGGTTCGTTTTGTCCTTTGTTATTATTTTTTTGGACTATGACTTGAGTTACAACTCAATTACAAATGATGACTCCGGGTGACTCATTGTGAATAATTTAATTTGAACATCGATAATAGGTGACCTGGATGTTTTGTTATCGATGATGTATTCTGACATTTGATAGAAAATAAAAGTCCCACGCACGCCCACGCAACGTACGCGACGCCAGGGAACAGTATGTTCCGTAAGCAAGCACGGCGATAGTCGCGGGAGCGCGACCTGGCGGCAGCCCGTGAAAACTTCCGGCCGACCGCGCGAAGGGGTGCGAAGCGCGCAGCTATCCGCTAGGGGAGGGAGGCGAAGGAACTCTCCCACATATTTTAGGAGAGGAGCTGAGAAATACCGCCGAGAGCCAAAGAAAAGCTCTCTTGTCTCTTGCCACTTCGCACTTGGTTATTATCATCCAGTTACTCTCTCGAACATCTACAGTTACTTTGGAGTTTTCACAGTAGATGCTGTGTTAGCTAGAATACGTCGGAATATTTCTAATTCTTTCCTAATAGTTCTAAGTATTTTGAGTGTTTCAACAACATTATAATTTGTAATAATTTTTCCTTTTGATTTTTGGATTTTATTAAATTCATGTGTTTTGATTTATTATTTGTGTGTTTGGTCAGCCCTTGTCACTTGTAAGATCCTGCTCCCCTGAGATTTTCAAAAGCTCGATTTCGAGCATTCGTCTGCGCGTCTGCCTATGTGCGACCGCGCATAAAGGAGAAGCGTGAGAGTATCACTACTATCAGGAGCCCTTACACGGGCCAGCCGGTAGCTAGCTGGTGGAGGAGCCATGACCGCGCCTAGAAAGCTCACCGCAATGTTATCAAGGTCGATGCCACGAGCGGGAGTCCTCTGCACGAGTCTCACCACGCTATCGCCCCTCCAAGTAGTTCACCCCGCCACAAGAGACAACGCCATCACTATTATAAAACGGTGGGGTTACTTTTAGTAATAGTTTCCTTTCCCAACAGCTACTTGCGTAGAGAAGCTCGTGGAATGCTACGGTGCCACAGGGCGAGCCACTGTCAGCAGTAGAAGACCGTGACACCACTGCTCACCGCTATAATTCATACGGAATGCAAAGTGGTATCGCCAGCGCAAGACTGGAGGCGGTAGAAGCACTCGCGAATGGCACCTTCCCATTGATTAATTGATTAGTGATTCCAAGTGCGTTAGCTTCTAAGGTCGTAAGTCCCGTTAGTGTAGTGCGTGTTTGTTCCGCGGGAGGTGGCAATGATCTTCGCCCGCTGACTGACGAAATCCGGCGCCGACCTACGGCAGCTTGCGGAGATTTTTCCCAACCAGTTATCTCCCAGCAACGGCTCACCGCCCACTCTAATCAAGCTCTAAGCTTCCGCCTGGTCTCTCGACAAATGTGGTAGATACTGCATGTGAGTGTAAGTCTGTTTAACTAAGGGCTGATGACGAGAACAAGGTGGTGGAAGGAAAGATCACGCGCGGTCCGTAGCCCTTTTGTTAGGGTACTACGCCGGTATTCGCCTGGCGTCTTTCGAATTTGACGTGGCGGCCAGCAGGAACTGCAGGAATGAAGGGATGCCATGGGAAGGGTGGTAGCATGATGGGCAGGACGGCACAATACACTGGAAACCGAACCCCAAACCCTCCGAACCGAGGTCACCACTGCATTTGTGCTTCAACGACCTCAGGCACCGAGCCCAGTGGGTTGACACCCACATAGGCCACTTCCGGTCCTTATTTAAATTTGAATTGTGACGCGGCGACGCCATATGCCCATGTCCTGTTCGCCACTAACTCGCTCTGGCGATGAAGCTGTGAACTACTCAGTTGCACAGATCGCTGGCTCGGGTCAAGGCGGGTTCTGCATTTCCGTTGGCTTTCTGCCTCGATGAGCGTTGGGTGTGTGTGCTACGTGCAAAAGGGCATTAACGGTTTCTAGCGACCAGTTACTTTACGTTTAGGGAGGAAATTTAATGATATGCTGTTGAATAGAATTGTCTGAAGGGTGTATTGTCGCTACGAGAAGATGCTGGGTGCCAAATTGCACAAATTTGAAACGGAAATTAGCCATCGAAGCGCGCCATTTTGGTTTTCTTGGAGCGAGAAAAAGGTGAGTCGTATCACGTTTTTATGCATGAAGTTTGTTGATTAATGCTGATATTTTTTTACTAGCATTTTTAAAAATAAATCTGTAAAATTAATATATTCGTTTTAGATGCAGAGAATGGCTAGAATGTATTCAGAACCAGCTCTAGCCAAATGCTCGTAGAAGCATTAGTAAGTCAATATGCAAAGAGCATTTTCTGGAACAGCATGTAACTGCGAATCAGAGACAATTGATAATGCTGATCCAATAAAATTTTCGGAATCACGAAATCCCCTTTGCGAGAAACCTGTACAGTAGAATGAAGTAAGTTCTCCATTTTCTTCGATGTGCATTCAGATATTTCAATACTGCGTCGTAAAGTGAATTTCTAATTTTTGTTTTGAATTTCAGATACCAGGATTAAAATTTACACCACAAATTTCAGATGTTGCTAGGTAAGAGTTATTTTCGGTAGTAATAAGATTTATTTGTTCAGAGAACAGTTAGTGGCAATATTAATTGCAATCAAATATTAAATAATTTGAATGAAGTTTATCTCACCAGAAGTTCTTTCTTTGCAGAGCCTGCTGTAGAAGTGTCACACTGTACTCTTTGTCTGTCTGGAGTAATTATGCCCTATACATTTGGTGACAGTATTTGTGGTAAGCGTTTTCCTTGTAGGCGCATTTAAATAATTAAATTCTAAATTGTGGAATTTCTTGTTTATAATTATGTTCAATTTCAGATCCTTTGAACCAGTTGAGGTGACACCAACTGCAATGTCTGTAACTGGTAAGACCTTTTTAAATATAATTAATCTGTATCTGTAAGAGAATTAATCTATATAGCACAGTTTAACTTTTTATTTTTTTTACATTTGTATACTGCGGTTTTCTTAACTGAGCTCCTGACGGGAATCAGCTTTTGACAGTTTCATCCAATTGGGAGCTTTAACGTCACCATAGTGACATCACTTTGAAGACTACATCCTCCCGATTGGATTGCAGCGAAACTGCTGATTACTGTCAGGGGAACAGTTAAATTCGCAGTGTAGTTCATCTCTCCCTGTTGGCAATAGAGCTTCAAACAGGGCAGATTTGTTTGAGGTAGCAAATAAGCATACGATTTTGTATTTTTGGATATTAATTTTGATTACACAATAGTAGTTAGTTTGAAGGGAGAGTTTCTACTAACATTTTTTTAAATTTTCAGATCCTTTTGCACAGGCAGTTGATCATACTGAAAAAGGTAAGTTTTTTGTATGGGTGTGAAATGCAAATAGAAGCATGCTATTGAAACCATAGTGTATTGGTAACAATTTATTCTTGATTGTTACAGGTACAACTGTCCTTCAGCATGCTGCTACACCAAGTGGCAGATGCATTTTCTAGCCTTGTTTTTGCCCTTACTTTACTATTAGGGGATATTCATTACATTGGTAATGCAGGCAGACTGGTATGAAAAAAATGTGAAAAGTTATTGCTGATAATCTGAATTTTTGCAGTTAAAAAATGGAAATGATTCATAAGAGTGAAAATAATGTTGATCTATTATTTTTAATGTTAAAAGTATACCCCAATAATGTAAATTAACGTGAAGTGATCATTTTTTTTTAAAGTTTCTTTGAGAAGTCAGAGCACAAGAGAGAAAATTTTAAAGAATTACTGTTATGTGCTGTGAATGACTCTTAATTCTCAATAGAGTTTTTGCAGATACCTCTTCTAAGCTAACAGTTCGTAATGGTTTACATAAATAAAGAAGTATTAATTGCAGTGTGTACTTTGTCATTCAATTCAGGTCTATTGTATAAACTATTTTTCCCACGTGTTTTCGGAAAATTCTAACTAAATTGAACTTGATTTCAGGATTAAATTAATTCTGTAAAATATGGTCATTTTCACAAATTTGGAATTCTTATTTTACTATGACACTTTATTTGGTAATTATGAAAACAAATGTTTTTTACTGCCTGTTTCAGGGCAAAGATGTGATAATGTTTTCATTTGTTTCTTTTAAGCACTGTTCATATTGTTCATGTACAGTGCTCTGTAATAAAGTAGTATTCACATTAATTTGGCATGTCTCCAAGCAAGCATATTTGCAAAATTGCATGTTCGGGCTGGTGTATTGTGTTTATTGCCTTTTGTAATACTATTGAAATTATAAATTGTGTAATGTCAATATGCTCAATAAATACTAGATTATACTACTATAATTTGTAATTTTCCTTACATAAAATCCTTACAACTATGTTTGTTGCTTTTGATAAGTTATGGTTAAAGGAATGGGGAGTGAAATTTTAAAACTCCCGCGTAACTGTTTTTTTTGTTAACTTCTACGCTATTGGCTGATCGTTTGCCTAATAGAAATCCAGACATGTGCATATGGCGGCACCGGAAGTCGGGCAAATAAGGGTTCTCCGTTTAACATTGAGTGCCGTCTCTGAGATATACTCTTTGGCCGAGCCAGCGTAGTTGAGTTCATTACTAGAGACCGGATTTGTATGTAATTACATATTTTTTGTCTTTCTACTTACCGTTCCTCAAAATTGTAATCTTCGCAAATTATAGTCCTCCTCACACAATATCGAATTTTTTTGTTACATATTTTTTACACATTTAGCACTGTATTACATATTTTACATATTTTGCTGTTTTCACCATATATTTTCTTATTTTATCGATTTACTTCCATTTAATTCCATATTTTTTTATGAAAAGATGTTGATTTTTAAATCAGCATTTTCCCTTTATTATTGGGGAAGTCTTGGCGTCCAAAATAACATTGACATCGCGTTTTGTAATCTGTAACCTTAATTTCCGAGAAAAATTTGCGATAGCCGACATGTAACACTTCGATGAAGATGCTACAGTGTATGTTTGCTGGTCCTAGATCTCGCCAGTTTGTGCGAAGGCTTCTATTGCGATTAGTCCGGCTGCTAAACTACGGTCCTGGATTACAATAGATTAATCTTTTACTACTGACGAGAAAGTTGTATGATGTAAAGTGAGCAGTTTTTTTAAATGTAATTTCTTGCTGTGTAAATGGTTTTTAATTAGAAAATTTTAATACTACATATTATATTGGATTTTACATATTTCTTACATATTCTTACTCTTTCCATTACATGTTTATGTACATATTTTCACATTTAATACTACATATTTTTCCTGTCTCTATTCATTACCTTAAGATCGTTTACATCGCTTAGCATAAAGAATCGCTGAGGTCCAAGCATTATTTGTCCGGCAGGATAACGGTACATCACATCGTCCAACAGCCATCTTAAAACATTCAATGCTGAAATAAAACACAGTTTGATTTGGATGAAAAACTTGAAATGATGTAAAAAACACCACAATACAATTTCAAAAACTGTTTCAAGAAAGCAGATTATTTCAGATTGAAAATTAGGGAACATGAGATTAGAACAAGAGAAGCGTCTCACAAGAATATTATGAAAATGCTCTGCACTTAGAAAATCCACGGCCCTCAGCTGGAGTTGAAACTGCGAATTCTTGCTTTGAACGCCAGAGAACGCTAATCTCTAGACTAGAAGTACTCACTGAAATTAACTAGTGGGGCTAAACGAGCACGTACTTTCTCGCCCGTATATTAACTAAGTACTAAAATAAGTACTTATATTTTCGAAAAATTATACTTGACCTTCCTTCAAAATGTATCTTTAAGGAACAGATTCAATTGACGGAAAATCTCTATATTTAATATTTTCGTTGTAGGAAGACGCCGAAAAAATTGAACTGATGCAAATTTCACGGTGTCATAGTCCCTTAAATTTGAAACCGATCTTTTAATTTTGGGTGATACTTTCATGAAGCCTCTGGCAGTCGTTCAAAATTTTATATTGTAATTTTTGTGGAAGCCATAAAACAAAACTTTCGGACATAGTAGTTGATCTGCTTTCTTATAAAGGTGGGGGGGGGGTGTAACGTGTCTTTGAAAATTCACCTCTTGGACTCTGACTTTGGCTTCCACCAGAAAATTTTTCCAGATACAAAATATGCCCGAAAATTATCATTAAGACTTTCTCGGAACACAATTAGTAGTCAGAATGTAAGTCAGGACGAGTAGCATACTATTTAGAGTTGTGTAGCTAGTTACTGATTTTATTAAAAATTATAAAAAATTCAAATGAAAGTCACACAAAACTCATGCCTGATGGTGTCAAACTAAAAATATATTTTAATTGAGGATGAAAAATACTATTAGAATTTGTGATTTTCATTTTTGTGAAAGATAAAAAGTTTGTTTCTTTTTTAAGGTCACACCAACAACTCGGTCATTAGCGACCACTATTGGAGTATCGTTATGACATGATGATTACACGATATGGTGATGATAGGGTGTGAAAGGACGAACACATACAACCATGCCCGAGGCGGGACTCGAACCCGCGACCCCACGGTACAAGACCACTATGGCACTACTGGCTTGGCGATCTCGGCCATTTTTTTTTCGGCCAAAATTCAATCTCGGCCAAAATTTTATTTTTGTAGACCGATGTTATTAGAGTTTAGTACTGTTAATACACTATGTGCTTAACCATACTTTTCAGTGAAGTCCCGAAGTTGCAGTGAGCCTGGCTGCAAAACCAGAGAGTACGGTGGTAGCAAGTTAATGAATTTGAATTTTCAAAAGACACCACAAAAAGAAAACTGTGTGCGTGCGATTCATGCAAATGACTTCATGATTACACAAAATGAATGTGTGCATCAATAATTTTTCAATTGGGATAATTTCAGTGCCAAAACTCAAATATTCAGCAAACGGATAGTTTGATACGCAATAGAGAAAGTTACGTAATGAAGCACGAAAGAACGGGGAATTTCCGCCAGAAAAACTCATATTACAGGGTCCTGGTAACGAAAAAGTGGATATCTCAAGTTGCTAAATTTAGTAAAAAGATCCTCTAACTCGTAGTTTAGTCAGAATCCACATTTGGTGAGTGGTTGATACCAAAAAATCGAATAATTGATATTCCCAAATCGATCTGGCTGATGTCACGGTCCCATGAATTTGATACCGATATATTAATTTTGGGGGTACATGATGCCCCTGGAACATACGAAATTTTCAAAAAATAGCTCCATCGTTTTTTATTAAATTTTGTTATAGGTTATTGTGAAGAACGTTTTAAAGGATGGCGCAGGTCTCATATTAGTTGAAAACCCTGATTTTTGGAAAATTGCAAGAGTTCAAAATATTTTAGGAGTCTTCCTCTAAATAAAACAATAAATATACAGATTTTCCCCTTAATTAAATCTGTTCCTTACAAATCTATTTTAAAATAAGGTCATGAACAATTTTTAGAAAATTAAGTAACATTTGCGTATTTTTGCGTGAAAATACAGGCGTAAGAGTACGCGCTGTTTGAAAATCACTGGTTTGGACATAACATTTATTTCTCGACTGCTTTGCATGCATTTTTTATGCATTTGCATTTTGCATGCATTTGCATATTGCATGCATTGCATGCATTTCTCGACTGCATGAGGATCTGTTTACCAAAACGGGCGACTTACTCTTCTGTAACTCCATTGTATGAAATTTCTTTTAAATATTAATTTACAAAAAAAAATGATAATCTTCTGCTCCTTGCGACACGCCTTGTAAGTTTGCAGCAATTACTTGTGAACATGTGGGGAAAGAGAAGGCACTCACAGTCCGGGAGGACTCCGCAGTCGAACAAGTTGCCGATGAGTGGTCGCCTGGGAGGTCCAGGAAAGCGATTGGCCAGTTCCCGGAAGTGCAGCCAATCACGGATGTACGATAGCAGCGCCTGCGGTAGACGTACTACCCAGGCGAGAACGTTCTCCACCAGAAGCAACAGGCGCGAAAACATTCTGGAAAAGATTACGATTAACTTGCTACTATTGTCTTCTCTCTCTCTCTTTCGTTACGCTAATGCGTTGTTCTCGGCTAAATATTCATTAGGTTCCTTCATTAACACAATATTTCACACTTCAGTTATATCTACACCATATCGACAGGTGGGCAGCCAAAATCAATATAAAAATCTATCCGTAAAAAACCAGGAGCCAAAATATATTCTTTAAGACTTTACACCTCCCACCCCTTTAACATTGAATTATGAATTTCTACTCTGACACCCTCACAAAAAATTCTTAAAATAATTAGGCCTTTATTTAGTCACTTATCTCAACTGGAAACTAGTGCTAAAACAGTACTAATGCGTCTCAAACAGTACCCTCTAAAACAGTACCACTAGTTGTGCTGTTTTAGATATCTTTGATAATAAATATGTCTTTGTGATAAAATTACGAGAATCAATGCAACACGGTTGGGAAAATATTTATAAAAATAAACTTTTTTGGCAATATTGATTCATAGATTTCGAAGATAGTTACGATCTTACGAATTTAATCGATGCATTAGTAGTAAACTTAAATAATATGAACTTTTTAGAAAATTAATTCTTTGTTTGGTTTATTTGTGTGTTTGGCTTGCCGCCTTCTTTTATTGCTGGTCATTTAAAAATTTTAAAAAATCTTCCGTTGCATTTTGTGATCCCAAGAAATTTGTTCCATTTATTTTATAATTTGTGTTTTTATTACATTTCTTTTATATTTTGAAACCGTGGCTCATGTTCTCCTTCTCTCAGCCCATGTCATTTCCACTGTCTCAGTTCACTGTCATTTCCATCTTCCTAAGTGACTTCCTACATTAGATCGGCCTTGGTGAAGTAGTACTCCCAAAAAATTCTTTAAATGATTTTTTTTACTTTTAAAATACTTTAAATAAAATTTCTGTTCAGTAAAAAGAAGTTATACGGTAAAAAAAACTTTTTATTTTATTCAATACGTAGTAATTTGTTTTTGAGGAATCAGATGATATTGAATCTAACATATTTCATTGGGAATTCTGAGGAATAATTGATTAAAAAACTTCGAAATTCATCGCAATCGGAAGTACTGGCCCTCGGTCTAGGAGTTAAGCTGTGCAAATCATGTTATTCCCAGCACTGTTTCTCTTGGGATACGAAAGAAAACCGCCCTAAATTAAAATTTTGCAACACACACACACACACGCGCAAACAAATTAATTGACGATAATTTACTTTTAATGTAAACAATAGGAACTAATATTCAGCAAAGAAAGAAAGAAAGAAAAGTACGGGCGCTGAAATTAACCAAACTGATTATTAGGTTTTGCCTGCTCATGAAAATGAAAAAACATGCGCGAGAATAAATTTATTTGTAAATATTGCTTTTCTGGAGCAACTATTCAATACTTCTCTTTTAACTATTCACAAAAAAATATTTAGATGTTCCGATCACGTTTACAAGCGGTTATTGTTAATCTATAAATGAAATAAATGGTTGACTAGCGATTGACACGAACATACTACCTTAACCCTTATCTGCTTGATATGCACCAATGGGCACTCTGTACTGCGACGTGCCTCACGTGTTCTCTCTCTCTCTCTTTCTCTCTCTCTCTCTCTCTCTCGCGCGCGCGCGCGCGGCGCCCTCGTAGCCGTCCGTAGGTACCGTTACATACCCCTGACCCTGTTTAACACGAACGAAAGATAGAATACGGAGACGCTCACCTCACCAGTGCCGAGTCCGCTTACACTCAAAACACAGGTGTATGCTATATTTAGGGAGTACAGCTTGCTCCGTAGATGTTCTTCACTATTATGAAGAATAGTAAACCAAGGAAATTGTACAAGTTCGTGGATATTACGTTGTGGGGGCTCAATGGTGGATGAGTGAGAGGATGCAACTGTGAGAAAAAAAATTGAGCACATAAAAAAAGAGAAATCCAATGGATCTTTCAAGAATAATGTATAATCTATTCACAAGTTTCTTGAAGCAAATACAGAACACTATTATTATGTAATAGCCGTGTCCCTCAGAATACATTCATGCACAATATACATTTTAAAACATATATGAATATACTCCTTTTCTTTTTCTTCAGTTTGTGCCTAACAAGCTAAACAACAACAACAAAAACAAAGCTATGTACAGAACCTCTTGTCTACAAACTTTGTTCTTAGCTGTAATTATGAGAAACCCACAATTATCTCATAATTAAATAGAACACTGAGAACTTACACTACTAACCTAACCATTTTCTGATATACTAAGTATTCTGATAAAAAAAATGATACCAGTCTTATTTACACCCACGTTTAAACTTACTACAACACGTTTCGAGCTTGCACTATTTAACTATTACGGCGGGTTAGAGTAACTTGGCCTAGTTTCGTGTTTTTTTGTTTATTTTAACAAAGCCCCCTTTTTGCTTCCGTATTAATCTAATACAGTTCCATTTCCTTTCTTGTTTCACTACTTTTTAGTTATGGTTACTTGAACTACTTGCGTGGCTCCCTCTCGGCTGCATTATTGATCAAACTTTAATACTACCGTTGGTTGCATTCGAGGTGGAGACTGCCTGCCTAGAATCTTATCTGGCGTCGCCTTTAGCGAGACCCTTCGGCGTGCACTGCCCGGTCGACCTCGGCCGTGGTTTTCCTTCATCACACGCTGAACCCGTAGTGCGCAGCCTTCCAGAATTCCGTTATAGCTTCCTCGATTCGAATCCGCTAGTAATTCTCTCGTTCACTCGAACCAAATACAAAAAAAACTCACATCTGGAACTTTTTTCCCGCAGTTCGTTGTTCCCTGCAAGTAATATTCCTGGCGTCGACTCTTCTTATTCGCCACGTGGTATATTCCGTGCATCCACCACCGTTATTCGGAATACGACTTACTCGTTCCGAGTCTGCAAGTAAAGTGCTTTCCGTCGGTCCGAAGAGGGATGACGTAGTCGGCGACGCTTGGCTGGTCAGCGCGCTCTACGCGGGCTATTTGAACTCACTGAATATGTGATTGTCACAGTACAAATCCGTAGATATTTCAAACTTGCACATTAAAATGTTGCAGTAATGCAAATAGAACTTCATGTTGTTTTCCATAACATACCAAAAGGTGTCACCTTGTGCATTTCAGAATTTTGAAGAGGAACATTTTCTTCTTTTTAATTACACAATGGTGTAATGAAATTTTAAAAAAATAATTCAGGCAGATAAGGGTGTAACTGCCATGATGAAAGTGCTTTTGCGTTAGCGGATGTACATATTGCGATATACCAAAAGACCTCCACGGTATTTTGGAATGAAAATAATGGTATCAAGCCAGCCTTTACGAAGAGATCATACGTTTTCGGAACGTTATGGAGACAAAAAATAGACGTTAAGGCAACGTGTCGAAAAATATAGATTCCATGTTCCATGTCAAAACACAAAGCTGTGAGGTTTTCGTAACGACCCGGATGTAATAAGGTGCTACAAATGTGAAGTAGGCTGTGAGTGGAAAGTAACATTTTCTCAGTCTTATAAAAAACAGTGGAGCGGTGAAAATCAGATGATAAACGGTATGTGTCAATGTTAGTTTTCCTTGTAATCTAGGTTATTTGGTAAAAGATATTGAAGCGAATAGTTGATGGTTTATTCATATAGATCGACGTAGTGTATAATTTAAGTTCACAAGCATTATCAATCGTCAATTATAGTTGTTTTTTTGTTTCGTGTGTTAGAATAAATTTCGTTTATTTAATTTAAAAAGAGTTAGTATTTTTCGAAGAGTTTATGTTAGGATAGCTCCATAGCTGGGTAGAAAAATATTAATAAGTTGATTAAGATAATTGTGAGCAGAGGATTTATACGAAATCTAGCGATGGCCAGCCCCGTCGCGATAATATATTCATTTACTTAAGAGATAAAAAAGTGACTTTCCGGGGTTTTCGGAACTTATTCGCGCAATACGCCAAAAAGCAGGTACAGAAGACATCAACCGAACAACACCGGACGGCGAACCTTCTCAGAAGAAAACCATCAGAGAAGTTTCGTAAGCTTACGAACATTATTTGAAAAAGACCGTACGCTATATTTATGTACACAGGGAGACAGTTCAATCATTTAATTCAAGAGATCTCGAATACTTTGTAAAATAATAGTATTAAATATTAAAATTTGATTGTTTTTAAAAGAAACAAGGCTGATAACACTGCTCAACAAAAAAAACTTTGTTTCACTTGCCCAGGATTTTGCAACGAATTTACAGTAAATCGGGTATGTTGAATCCCAAATATGTCATTAGTTTCGTTACATAGGCTCTAGTTTTTGTGCTATGAACATTGTAATGGACGATACTATCACAAACCTCATAGCACCTAATGCAAATATCTTTCTTTACAGAGCATCTGTTTTTTTTATTTTAAACATTGAATATTGCATTATTTTCAGGATACTTTAATTGAGCTTTGTTTTATTAATATATTGTTACAAAAAAAGAGGTCTTCAGGAATACCTTGTCTGAACGACTTTAATGTGTTTGACTACATTTGTGGGGAATTTACACTACAAAAACAGAAAAGAAATATTACAAACTTTGTAGAAAAATATATGAAACGTATTTTGGCATAAAACTGGATGATCAAGATAAGTCGTGGTCTCCTGATATGGTATGCAAAACTTGTGGAGTGTCTCCGTCAGTGGAAAACTGAAGAGTTTAAAATTTGGTGTACTGATGGTATGGCTAGAGCCCTAAATCATGATGAGAGTTATTTTTGTTCTGTAATCGTAAAAGCGTTCAATCGTTACAAGAAAAAGAACAGAGAGTACCCTGATTTGGAATCAGGAAAGCGACCTGTGCCACATGGACCTGATGTTCACCCCATTCACTGGAAAACAAATGTCTGATAATGAGGATATACAGATTCTGGGTTGCAACTGAAGAATTAGCAATGGCAATGAATACGATGGAAGTGTTTTTACAAAACAGAACTTCTCCCAAGATAAGCTCAGCGATTTAATACGTGACCTCAGTTTGCCAAACAAAGCAGCTGAACATTTAGCATCTTGAATAAAAGAAAATGTCTGACACTGGAAGAGCAAAAACACTTTACTGGATATTGGTACAGGCTTTGTCATAGTTGTCAAGAACTTTTGGGTAATCATAAAGCAGAAAATTATCCAAAACGGATGCCAGATTTGCTTTTAAACTTTCAATATATGGGTGCAACTATGAGCATTAAGGTACACTATCTCTATAGCCAACTAGACAAATTTCCACAAAATCTTGGCAATATGTGTGAGGAAGAAAGCGAGCGGTTCCATCAAGAAATAACGGTAATGGAAGTTACATATCAGAGCAGATGGGATAGATACATAATGGCAGACTGGAGCAATCAACGTGATTGCCCTGATTTGCCACATAAAATGATATCACACAAGGTTTTGTGATTCTCTGCAGGTTGTAAATATAAATATATTGACTATATTAATATTAAATATTTCAAGAGTTTAATTTTGTATAAATAGGCATATCTAGTTACTTTTATTTCACGTTTTATCCAATTTACGAATTGTCTGTACTCAATAAAATAAAATAATATTTTTCGATGCGATTTTCATTATCTCAAAAACTAGAGCCAACCTACCAAAACCACTGCCATATTTGGAATCTGTGCAATAAACATAACCTAAAATGGCTTTAAATTGTTTCGCAAGAAAATGAGTGTTGACCAGTGTAATTTGTTGTAGTTGTCATCAGTTAATAGTAAGTTGTTTTTTTTTCACAGAACTTCCAGTAACATATTTCTGCATAGAATTACTCGTACGCATACAACAGGTAAGACGATCAATGTTGTATGTCAGAGCCCACGAGTAAATTTTATAACTTGAAATTTTTTGAAAAGATTAAGATAAATATAATGATGTTAAAATCGAAGTACGTTACAATGGCTTGCCCAACCTGGGGCAGAACATAAAAATATTAATGATCAAGAAGAAAAACGTTACAATATTTACTTACTTTAATTTATTATTTTTGTTGTTGTTCAAAATGGTGAGTATTCTGTTATTTTATACTAGTCTTCTAATGTTATAGACATGTTTTAATTGAAACATGTCTTTTAAAGTCAGGTCCCTGTTACGTGTATTAAAAAAAACATTATTTCCAATTCATTATAGCCTGAAAATGAAAAATTCATGCCCTCGAAACGTCGAACAATAAAATTTTCGTTCATGAAAAATATAAACTTCTAAATACATAATATGTAATTCTGTTTTTACTTCTTAAAATTTTTATTAACTCTGTTTAAAACTCTGCGGTCAAGCTCATCTAACAGTAATTAAATCATATGCTTGGTATTACTACTTTGCGAATTGTAAATAAAAATATGAGCTATCCGATGAAACACTAACCTTTCAGAAGCGACACCGATCTTTCAAAAGTAACCCAGCGACTGCTGCAGTGTTCACAGCCTGGCATAAATGAAAACGATATGGAAGTGAACTGCAGCAGTTGCTTTTCATTGTGTACGCTAAAAAATTAATATGCACGCTATTTAAAATGCGATTAGTTGCGTGTAGGTTATGAACCAGACGACCTATATAGCTTTTATCAATCACGTTCTCAACACACACCTCAAACCGTTGTGTTAATCGCAATAGGTCGCATGTTAAAAAAAAGTTAAAATTCACTCTTTTGTTCATTACACCATTGTGGACATCTAGAGAACTGCACAATGGACAATGGTCGTTACACAATGGACTAAATGAAAAACTGAATATCATGATTTTACTTATACTGTTTAATATTCATTTTGATTGTTAATAAATTATGTGGTTTTCAGTCTATTATGTTTTAAGACAATCAGAAGAATTATTTCTTATGCAACAGAAGTCCCTTGCAGCTGGGACATTTTCCCTGAATTATATGTTTTGAAGGTCAAAGATTCTAAAAGTGATTTCCAGAACATTCCATTACCTTTAGAGTTGTTTTTTTTTAAAATAATAAATACTTTTATTTTTACAGTGAACTAAATATTTTCATTTTATTACAAGTAGTCAAAAATTGTTTATTACATTTTTACCCAATTATAGGTCTCTTTTTTCTTGTAAACCTTTTCTTTTATGTTTCTCCAAATTCATTTCCGGTTTCTTTGATTTCTTCAGTGATCACTGAATAGTAGTCATCGAACAAATTGACTTCCATTTTCCTGGAAAACATTTCTGAAAATCACTGACATCCCGGTGAAATCTTTTACGCTTTTCTTCCTCATAAGCTCTCAAGTTTGAAGGAAAATAGTCAATAAGGGAGTATAGAAAGAGAAATTAAGTTTGAAGCTCAGCATTTCATTCTTCAACTTCGCACGCTGCCAACATCCCTTGTACAATGGTTTTGTAGTTAAGGTTCTTAGTATTCCCGATATACATGTGCACTACATTCTTGAAATAGACCTACGCTACTTCTTCCTGGTATCCCATTGTTTCCATAAAAAGGGGAGCTGTTTGAGGTTTCCTTATGACGGGCCAATGAAAACTCCCTCTTTTAACTTGGCTTCAGACAGTTTCGAGATCTTGGAACACAGATATTTGAAACAATTACTATCTCTGGACAGTGATTTAACAAACTGTTTTATAAGCCTCAGTTTAATACGAAGAAATGGTAATAATACTTGTTCTGAGAAAAGGTTGTATTAATGACGTTTTTCTAGCCGGGTATTAAACAGTCTCGAGGAAGCCAATCAGTTTTTGTCCAGTGCAGCTGAACCAAATAACCTATAAACAAATAAGGATATTTTATATAAGGTAATGGGGGGTAACATTACCACATCTTTGTTTCTTTTAAAGTTCTACTTTGTTGCATCAATTTTTACAATAATGATATTGACAATTTAATCCTTCAAAAAAGTACAATGTTTCTTCAAAATATTGAAGAAATAGCTTCCATAATTTGGGAGATTTTATTACTTTTTAGAAGGATAGAAATTGGCAATGTTACCGCACATTGGTCAAACATTGCCACCTCTATTTATTTCCAAGTCTATGGCAATGTTTAAATGTGTTGGATAGGAAACAGAAATGCACAAATATGCAACAGAACAATTGAAGTCTTTGTTTTTTGACAGTTTAAGTACTTAAACAGGGATAATACTCCTTTGAGAACTTAGTCCAATAAAACTTGTATTAACTGTTTTACATTGCGATAAAAAGCGGTAGGGAAAACGTGTTTTCTCCGTTTGATATTTAGTCTGGGAAGTGCAGCAACAATATCGTATTTTGGCATATCACGTCATGTAAGTGGATCTGCTAATTTCACACAGTGACTTAGCTTTTCCCTATTTAATTTTCCACTATCAACATTTTCCATTGCTCAGTGCATTTTAACTTTATCATTGTTAACTTTAGATATTGTTTTTTATTTGTCTAGGTGGCAAAGTTAAAGTGCAAAGTTACAAAGTATAGCGACAACAAAAAAGTAATTTTGTATCAAATATAATTTGAAAACCTTGATTAATCACAATTCATAAGCTTTAGAAATGACATAAATAAACTCACAAGTGTCAATTGTTTCGATGTAAGAATTTCTTCTCAAAGGATACAAATGTAGGGGCGAGATGGTCAGTATGTCAATATTACCCCGAAAGCGGTATATGCTAATAACACATTTTTACTTTCCCGTATACGTACGTATACACGGAATGATATACGTAGTATAGGGAAAGTTATGTAATGCTGCGCGAAAAAAATGGCCAATTTTCGGCGGAAAAAAATTAATTGCCGGGCCGTGAAAACGAATAAGTGGATAAAACCAGTTGCTAAATTAAGAAAAAAAATCCTCTATCTCGTGGTGTGGTCAAAATCCATGGTTTGTTGCTTCTTTATACTTAAAAATCGATTGACGGCATTCCGTCCGTCTGTCCGTCTGTGGTCAACGCTAGCGCCTAAACCGTTTCCGTCGATTTTCTTCAAAATTGATATTCCCCAGTCGATCTGATTCTAGTCGAAGCTTTGTGATTTTGAAAAAGATTCTTTAAAATTTGGGGGTACTTTATATAAAGCCCCCCGGGGATTTTCAACATTTTCTCAAAACGGCTCCAAATTTTTTCTTTAAATTTATTGTATGAATAGAGGAAAATACACTTTTTAACATGGCATAGGTCCGATTTTCACGTACAGCTCTGAATTTTCGAAAATTGTGAAAGTTTGAATTTTTTTCGGCGTCTTTCTCCAACTACAAAATTGTAGATAGAGATTTTTTACTTCAAATAAAATTTGTTCTGCATATTGAGTTCTTTAATAAAGGTCATGTAAATGTTTTTCACAATTTTGGTAGTTTTCGTGCAATATTGCGTGCAATATGTGCAATTTTAAAAAATTACAAAAACAAAATTTTCTCAAAAACGGCTCCAAATTTTTTCTTTAAACTTTTGTTAGGGATAGTGGTAAATGTACTCTATCAATGACATAAAAGCCATTTTGGTCTATCGGTTGGTTTTTTCAAAAATTACCAAAATGTAATTTTTTTACTTGTCTCTCACGTCGTTAATATTTACATTATCGGCGATTTTTTTACATTATTATATTAACGAGTATATATGCTTTAAATAATGTCAAGTAAAGTTTCTCGAAAACACTACCGTTTTCTGTGAAAAGTAGCTCAAATTTCGGCATTTTCAGAAATGCTCATAACGTCATTTTCTCGTATATGGCTGCAATTTTTTTCTTGAAACTTTTGTAACGGATAGTGCTAATTACACTCATTAGTATAGCGTGAAGTTTATTTTGAGTTTTTTTTTGTTTTTTTCAAAAATTATATAAATGTAAATTTTTTGAAAGATCTCTCACATCTTTAATATGCACATTATCCGCAATTTAAAAGATGATTATATTTGTGAGTGTAAGTGCTTCAAATAACTTCAAATAAAGTATTTTGAAAACTCAAAAATTTTCTGTGAAAATGAGCTTCAAATTTCGCATTTTTAGTAGTGCTAAAACGCCATTTTCTCTTAAACGGCACATAATTTTTAAAAGAAAATTGCCATTTACGGCTAGGTTTTTTGTGTTCTTTAATATTCTAAAATTAATGTTTCTGTTCTACCAATAGGAAACCGAAAAATTAAGAAAATGACAAAAAAATGTACTTTTGGCGATGATAGATGGTAGCTGGCAAGAAAGAGTATGTGGCAATTCCGAATAGCTAGCGAAAGACCCAGGAAAATAGAAAACTAATACGGGAAAGTCTGTGCCATTCTGTTTCTGTTTTTCGACAAATAAATAAATACGGTCATGCTTAATTTTTTCAAAATACGAGTAGTTTTTCTTTAATTTTGTGACAAACGTAATAGGCCGCTGTAAATTTACTGCGCTTCGGACAGCTGGATGCGTCGTAAATTAGAATGTGCAATTTTGTATATTATTTCTTTCTTCGTTTCTTACATTCGAACTTTGTTATAGACTTACACATTAATATTTTAGAAATTGTTTATTTTGAAATATTTGAAATAAGTAAAAAGAATTAATAGCTCTCAGAATAGCTACAATGCAGGGTCTGCAACAATGGAATTCACTTTGCGCTCGCGAATATCTGTGAATTAGTGTCATTGTTGTGACCTAATGGAGCTGTATGAAAAGGAGTTATAATTGTCTAATTTATATTGATATTTGCAGGCAAATATTTAGTTTTGCACCAAATGCTGTACCATTTGTAGTGAGTAGAGAATTTGTTGCATGGTTTTAAAATACTCTTCCCTAATCATGGCCCAATGGAAGGCATTTCTATATTTCCAGGGTATCAGGCTTCTTTTTCCAATACAGGGTTACAAAACTTTTGCATTCTATTTTTGTGAAGTTGTAGAATTCACATAGTTCTGACAACACTGCAATGGAAATAGTGAGTTCCAAGCGAAAATGTTAGTAGCGCATAAAGTGCAATATTACAGTACTACTTAGCTGTTTCCTCTAATACGGAAAGTAAGTGCTGTTGTAGCACCACTAGTTTCTTGTTTGTAATAATACTTTTTAAGTCACGACACAGCGTGCCTAGAACATGACATTTTTATTTATCTATGACGTTTATTTCAATTCAATTAATACAAAATCAACGAAGTTTTCGATTACGAATTCGGCTGTATCAAAAAAAAAATTTTTTTCCAAAATTTTTTCTTCAAACGTTTGGAACTGATAGTACTAATTGCACTCCTTTGTATGACGTAAAGTTTATTTTGAGGAATTTGTTTTTGTTTTTTTTTCAAAATTCACACAAGTGTAATTTTTTTAAAGATCTCTCACATCTTTAATATGCACATTACCAGCAATTTGTAAACATTATATTTGTGAGTGCACGTCCTTCAAATGACTGCAAATGAAGTTTATTGAAACTCAAAACTTTTCTGTGAAAAAAAGATTCAAATTTTGCATTTTTAGTAGCGCTTAAACGCCATTTCTTAAAAACGGCTCCTTATTTTCCAATGAAAATTGCGATTTAAAACGAAGTGTTACTGTTACTACCATTAGGAAACCGAAAAATTAAGAGAATGTGAAAAATTTACTTTGGGCGGCGATAGATGGCTTGTAAGGGATGTGGCAATTCCGAATAGCTAGCCCAGGCCCAAGGCAGTAGAAAACTAATACGGGAAAGTCTGTGACATTCTGTAGCATGACTGGTTAGTCAACATTTCTGGCAAGATGTGCTCTATGTACACATGCCTCCTACTTGTTAGTGCCCTCCATGGACCAAAAGCTAGTGTTCGGTCTTAATTGTATTAGAAGCTAGTGTTAGGTCTTGTATTTTCCGTGTCTTCCATTCGCTTATTGTGGCATTTAGGAACCGAACAACGCCGAAAATTCAGCATATTCCTTCAGAACCTAGTCGAAAATTTGGAACACAATCACGCCAAACGTGGAACCACAGCACCGAGAGACGGTTATACAATGTATACAACCGGAATACAAAGAAGAATTAAAAATTCGGGGCAGTTTCGAGCATTTGCTCACAACTATCGTCAGATGGTAGCATATTTGGAAAGTAGACTTTCAATTTTTTTTATTAGTTTGCAAAAGTCGCTGTAGAGCGCTCACTATGATGGCCAGAAATGGCCGACCTACCCATAATTCTTTCGGCTCCCCCCACCACCCTACTCTCTGCCCCCGTCAATACTCTGAAATAAGGAATAATAAACTCCCGTCCTAATACGTGACACTAGACACCTACGCAATATCGCCATGGGCGGCAGCGATCAAGCCGACATTGCTTGGAGCGTGCCCGCCTCGCCCACCACTTCCGCGCCACACAATACGCCAGCCACTCGTGAAGGAATTCAAGACGCCACCATAACCGTAAGAACTTTGTAAATGACCCATGATCGGGTTCTCATCAGCTCCTTTTGACCACTGAGATGCGGTACGATATTCCAACGAAGGAAGCTGAAAAAGAAGAGGCCACCAACGGCATATTATTTGTAGCGGCAAATTATTTTTTTGTATGGGGTGACCATTCCAGTTAGGAATAAACGGCAAGAATAAATCTCAAAATTGTGAGAATTTTTGTAAAAAAATCATTTCATTCACATGCATCATAATCATTTTAATTTTAAATAAAAATGTTATACAATTCCATTGTGGGTTCACGGGTTTTGGTCCAAAAATAATAACATATTCTAGTTTGCCGACGTTTCGGAGTTTATTATAGCTCCATCTTCAGGGCTTACTATGCGTGGGAAGTTAAGTAGAAATTATGAAGGTTCAAATCATGAGAACCTGCCAAACAAGATAGCATGACAATTCATCCTGCCTACATGTTCCTGAATGAACTAGTGTATACCATGTTCATAGCATAGTTCATTCCATGTTCATTCCGTAGTTCATTCAGTCAGAGCCATGGCAAGTTAAGCTGGAATGAATTTAAGTGTAGCCGAATACAGTTTTGGGCTAGTGGACTGGACTGAGTAAGAAATTCGCACCATGGATCGAAAAAGCAGAAAACTGCTAACAATGCATCATGTTTCCCACCCTCGAGCTGATATAGATTTTATGTGTCACGTAAGGAAGGAGGAAGCCTCAATTTGTCTGAGGCCTCCTGGCACAACGCAATAGTCGGGTTGGGGAAGTATGTAGTCAGCCATCAAGATGACCCTCTAATCAGGCAGGTCATGAAATCTGACCGAAGAATGGGAAACAGAGTTAGTGTAGCAAGTAAACATTGTTAGTGTAGCAAGAAGCATTGCGAAGAAAACTAGGCAAGACACGTCGAATAACACAGACACTGAACTTCTGATGCTGCTAAACATGAAGTGTGAGACACAACAAATGTTAAAGAAATTGTGGAGAGTCAAACCACTCCACGGACAATACCTAAAAAGAATGGACAAGGTGCAGATCAATAAAGATCAATTATTTATGTGGCTTAAAAGAGGAAGAATGAAGCCAGAATCGGAAGCACTTGTAATAGCTGCCCAAGATCAGACCTTGAGAACACGACATTATGATAAAGCGGTTCTCAAAATTTTCCAAGATGATGAATGCCGCATTTGCCTGGAGAAAGTAGAAACCATTGATCATATTGTCTCAGCTTGTCCAATCCTAGCAAAGACCGAATACCTTAAAAGACATGACAGGGTGTGTAGCTACCTCCACTGGCAGATCTGTACCGCCCTCGAAGTTCCAACCACATGCCCCAAGTGGTACGAACACTCACCGAAACGGGTGACGTCTGTTGGATTGTGTACGATATTGTACGACCAACAAATTCAAACTGATCGCACGATAGCGGCAAACAAACCGGATATAGTTATCCGGGATTTGGCGAAAAAATCGTGTTTACTAATCGATGTTGCTGTACCTTGCGATCAAAACGTCGTTACCAAGGAGGCAGAGAAACGTCTTAAATACAAACGTTTGGAAATCGAGATCAGCCGAATGTGGGGCGTAAAAGCACAGGTCGTCCCGATAGTTATCGGAGCTCTGGGATTTGTTCCGCAAAATTTGAGTAAGAACTTGTCTAAACTCCCAGGTAATTCAAAAGACTGGGAAGTGCAAGAAATTGCTTTATTTGGAACAGCCCACATTTTGCGTAAAGTATTGTAGAGGCACTGATATTCACCGAATCTGCTCCTTAGGTAGCTGGTTGCAACCTGGAGTAGATTTTGTATTCAGCCGACTCATAAGATCTTTAGTCGTGATGTAATGGAATAATAATAATAATAATAATAATAATAATAATAATAATAATAATAATAATAATACATTGAGTACACACTTCACAGCGTACATTATCAGCTCAGTAGAAGAGTATTTAAATGTTTTTTGAATGATCGCAATGTTTTACATTTCCTAACATTTTCTGGAAAGTTATTCCACTCTCGGGTCGTTGCAACTAAGTAAGATTTATTATAAAAATTGGTGTTGCTTTTAGGAATATTGCATAGCAAGGATTTCTGGAATCTTTTTGTTTTGCGATAAGACATTTTATAAGAGAGGTAAGCAGGTACACCCGTATTTAATATTTTGAAGAAAAGGCACAAACTATGAAACAGGCGTCGACCTTTCAAGTTTAATATGCGATTTGCTTTATAGTACCCCGATATGTGATCATACTTTCTGATAATGTATTGAAACCTAACACATGCATTTTGAACTCTTTGAAGAGCATCAGCGGTTGATTTTCTTTATGTTACCGGACACGATATCACCGTAATCAAGCAGGGGGAGCAGGAGTGATTTTACTAGAAGTTCTTTGGTTTTGGGTGGAAGGCATTTGTAAGCACATTTGAGTGAGTACATTGAGGCATGCACTTTGCGGCAAGTGTCCCGAGCATGAGGTTCCCAATTTATAAATTTATCGATGGTCAGACCAAGATTTTTAACTTGAGAGCAGAAAGGAACAGTAGTGTTTTCCAAAATGATATCAGAAATTTTTAGATTTTGAAGTGTTTTATGGCACCGGCAGGACCCAATTATAATTGATTGAGATTTTGATGGGTTTAGCTTAAGGCCGTTTCTCACTGACCATTCAAGTAAATAGGCCAAATCGTGATTTGTTTTACTAACTAAATGAGCCACTTCAGAAGGTTTCCAACTGACATACATCTGTAAGTAGTCTGCATACATATGATGACTGCACATTGATAGCACAGGGGGGATATCATTAACATAGATCAAGAAGAAAAGTGGACCTAGTACAGAACCCTGTGGTACTCCGCGTAGGGGACGAAAAAGTATTCTCAACAACTACAGCCTGTTGTCTATTACTAAAAATAACTTGAAATCCACGATAAGGTAGAATCAAATCAAAGATTACATCTATGATTATTAACAACAACAACAAGAGACCTTACGTAACATTTTCTTCAGCTATAAAACCAGTGATAAAAGAATACAAAAAACAATTATACATAACAAGCTATAAAAATTCACAATTAAATATAAAATTGTAATTGAACAGTTTTCGAAATGCATTTAGTCGGATTATATATCATTTAGAATATTGCATGAAATGTAGTACTTTTCTTTGATAATCCTCAGATGTTAGGATTAATTCTTCATCGTGCTCATCTATATTCTTCTCATGTCTATTGTTCTAAAATAAGGTACAATGGTATAAACAAATGATGGATGTTGAGAGAAAGGTATGCGGGGCACAAAGGTGGGATGGGGATCTCTGGTTAGAAGGTGCTTGTGACTAAAATTACAATGATCAGCTTTCCTTTTTTATATTATCACCTGTTCTTTTTTAGAAAGTCTTTTTTTGCGTATAGTTGAACCATATATCATATTTTAAAGGATTTTTTATTATATTTTTGGAAAAAAATTAGTATTAAATATTTTTTATGAATTGTGGGGGGCCCTTGAATGTTGGAGACCCGGGCCTGTGCGTTAACATGGGGGTCATTCCATGCAAAAAAGTAGGAAATCTGACACTACATCTCAGAATTTAAAAATATTTTGTCACCTTACTTATCATGATACCTGCATGAACCAGGTACAATATTTTGTCTCATCATCCATTGTTTAGCAACAATGGACACTTGAAATATTAGGTTAGCAGTGTGTAGACATTCCGTTATGATTTTTTCCCGATGACATGCAAACAAGCAAAAAGATGAAAGTGACACTATTTGTAGAAGAAATGTAAAGGATAATTTTACGCTAAAGATATTTTTTTATCGTGAGTCTTTAACAATTAGGAAGTAAACAAATTCTAAAAAAATGCAATAAATGGAAATGTAATATTTTTAAATTCCTGAATTTTGGAAGGAAAATTGCTGAAATTACTTTCAAGCTACTCTGTAAATTTCATCATGGAATCTTGAATGGTTTTAAAGTTATGAATTAAAAGTATCTTACAGGCGCTCCATAAACGAACTCGTCTCAGCCGCTAGAGCCGCCGCGCCCCAGCGCTCTTCGTCAGCACTCGGCGTTACTTTTTTCCTCCGCGGGCGCGATGGTGGATTTCGCAAAACTACTTCTCTAGGTGTTAATTTTTGCCATACGAGCTACATGAAGAGACACGTCAAATTCGACCATTATTTTTTGTTCACTCCAACTTTTTGGTAAACACGGTTAAAATCATATTTCTCATTAGCTGTTTTCACATTTGAAAATTTTTCTTTGAATTGTGTCAACATTTCTTCTCCATCATTGCTATTGTACTCACATGAAATAATTCAGAAAACTGCTTTATTTATGGCTGTAACGTTTCGAACAATTCCAATGTTTATTTACATTTTTTTACATTGTTATTTTATAAATAAGAAACATATGATGTACCCAGGTTGCTCGAGATTGAGGTTAGCAACGGATATATTGATGAGAGATAGAGAATTGAACGAAAAACGTGTTCTAAAGAAATATGTGAAATCTATTTGTGCAAAGCGAGAAGATAAGTATTGAAGTACATTGTACAAAAAAATGTAAATAAAAACTAAAATAAAAAAGAATTGAAGTGTTACTACTTTAAAAAAGAAGTTTACAGTAATTGTAACGGAAGATTCTACAAAAAAAAGTGTTGGCAGAGTCTGACGTTACAATGGCACTCACCTTTCTCCTTGCGTACGATTTCTCTTGGGTTTGTTTTCGCAATGACAATGATGATTGACCCAGAGGATACAAAATGTTTACTTTACTGATAGTGACTTCCTCTGCAACTCCTGGGGCTACGTACTCTTCTTCACTTGACGTTTTTACTTCACTGTTTCAATTGAGTCACTAAGATCTGCATTGGGCATTTTGATATTTTGTGACGACACAGATCGCATATTGCTTCACCTACCACTAAATTCGATATATTCTTCCGCATCGCCTCTGTTATCTTTCTCTTTCCCACCCAACTTTTGTGCTTCTCAAGTCCGAATGGATTGCAGCACCAAAGCCTGTTAAACGTATTCTCAATCTTGGCATTTTCTATCACGATGTATCACTGAACAGTAACACGCGAAAACTAAGCCTGTAAACTGGTGTCAGGATCCCTTTGAAGGTACCCCTAGGATATCCCTAGGGAACGAACTTGGCGGTGCCTGCCTACGACCTTGCGTCACCCCTCGCTGGGCAAAGGCACGCGACTTTCAACCTTAAGAACAAATGCGCGTATACATTTTATTTAATAACTTATGCATTTTTTAAGATTCCATCGCGTCAGTTTGCAGAATTGTTATTTATTGGTTCTTCTTGCAGTGTGTAAAATATGAAAGAAAAGAAAATATTACTTTTGAAGAAAAATGTATTTGTTTAATTTATTAGCATTTTTTATTGTAAACAAATATCTCAATCCTTAATATATTATCAACTGCTTAAAATATGATCATTTATCTTCAAAATAGTGTGCCCGTGTTTAAAGTTTTATTCATTTTATGAACGTCATAATTATTTTCATTATTGAGAACATTGTGTCATCGTCCATGTTTAACCCGTAATTGTTGCTAAACTGCTGAAGATATTAATTCCATAAATTGCCTCAAAGTGTTCCTCATTAGTACATTAATGTAATAAAATATGAAAAAAAAATCTGAGACTCACTGTCATAAAACCTGAAATATTGTATGGAATGACCCATGGCTCTGTTCACAAGCCACCTTCAAAAGCAAATTAAAGTGAGACTGGAGAAAATTTAGAGCAACACTTGCTACTACAAAACTAAGAGATGCAAACTCATGGGGAGAAGAAGTCGATTGACTGACGAAGCAATCGACATGTTGCAAGAATATTACGGTAATGCCATAAAACAAAAGACTGCTGAAGACCTGAAGAGAGTTGTGCTTCCATACACAGCACTCGTGCGTTGTCGACCCATCCGTGCGCGCAGGGTCGTTGTTAGAGCTCTCTGATTACGATTTGCATTATTGAAAACTTGCTGGTGATTTGATTTGATTTACATTTTTATAATGGCATCTGTGTTGCCACACACTCGCGCGGCTATCACGTGGTAAGCTTAAGGCTGCGCTCACCCGCCGAGTTGAGAAGGACGTTCGCGAACGTTCAACACTGTAGTGACGTCGAAGCTCCTTATTGGAGACTGCCTCCCCTCTCCCTTTTTATTTTCCTATATACGTAGTATAGGAAAAGTTACGTAAGTTCAATTCGGGGTATTTTTGTTTTTGTAAAAATTACATATATATAATTTTTTTAAAGATCTCTCACGCCTTTAGTATGCACATTTCCAAAAATGTGTAAACACTATTGTGCTTGTGAGTGTAAGTGCTTCAAATGAAGTTTAAAAAAACTCAAACGTTTTCTGTGAAGAAAATATTTAAATTTTGTATTGTTAGTAGCGCTTAAACGCCATTTCGTTAAAACGAGCTCCAAATTTTTCAAAGAAAATTTCCACTTACGACTAGGTTTTACTGTTCTTTAATCTTTTAAAAGTAATATTCCGTTCCGCCCATTAGGAAACCGAAAAATTAAGAAAAAAAATGTTGTTTGGGCGGCGATACATGACAGCTGGCACGAGTATGTGGTAATTCCGAATAGCTAGGCCAGACCCAAGGAAATAGAAAACTAATACGGGAACGTCTGTGCCATTCTGTTGCACGACTAGTTCTTACATGACCTTGAGGTCCCATTATAAATAAATCGAAGTGTATCACCAGGAAAGGGAACTAAACCTTCCTCGTTTAACGCTTGTCGTCAAATGCTTACAAATAAATTCCAAGCTGTTGCTATGTGCTAATGATTTGTGGAAATTACGAGCTTGCGATATTTTAACACAAACAGAAAATGATTGCAATGTGGCTAAATACATGCAGTATTACTTCCTTAAAGCATAAAAATTGCGTTGAATTGTATTGCAATTTATTCTGAGGTCCATCTCCCTTCTCTCCGTCGCCTTGATAGCAGTGGAAAGCGACTTAATTTGCGCTTATCTCTTCTGTACGTTTATCTCTTCAGAAGTTTAATCCTCATTCCATTGGCCGTAACCACTGAGAGGCCCCAAAGGAATTCTGGTTCATACGTTTCATCTGGTAGAATTCGGAAATTCCAAATCACTTTACTGATACTGCCTTCAAGGACAATATCGTAAATTTTCTTCCTGCAAGAAGAAAACGAAAAATGTGTAATTATTTAGAAACATAAACAACTTATTAGCGATTTTTACACATATTGTGCGTTTCCTGACAACAGCATAATGTTTTACAAAAATGACGTAAGAAGTATCTTAACAAGGTAGTTTTCTGATATTAAACAAATTTTCTAAGAAGGCAAAGTTTAAAGTAATTGTAGTGTTAATCGACAGTAAAAATGCTGATATGTTTGCAAAATTTGATTGTATTTACTTCGACTAGAACCAGATCGAACGGGGAATATCCACTTTGGAAGAAATCGTACGTATGTTTAGGCGCTAGCAGTGGTTCACAGACGGGCAGACGGACGTTTCCTTTCAATTGGTTTTTCGGTATCAAGGACCTAGAAAACAGGTTTCTGGCTACACCACGTCCTAGAAGATTTTTTTTCTTAATTTAGCAACTGGTTTTATCCACTTTTTCGTTTTCACGGCCCGGCAATGAATTTTTTTCCGCTGTTACATATATCACTCACGTATACGGAAAGTAAAAATAGTGCTTCAACAGCACATATTTTTTCGCGTCATTTCTAACTTACTAAATTTTCGAAAAATCAGAGTAAAATAAAAATGAAGACTTGGCACATTTTTAAGCGTCGTTGGGTCTATCCGAGGAAACAATTGGAAGAAAAAAATTGAGCAGTTCTCACAAAAAATACTCAAATTGTCTTTAAGCAATACACAAAACTGTTATTGTTTTTCAAAAAAAAAATTCACATGATCTTATATAAATAATCTGTACGTACCAAAGCAAGAACGTTTTCCTGCAGCAAACGGAATGAAGGCGAATGAGTGTCGTTCGGCAGAGTTCTCAGGGGAAAATCTTTCTGGGTCAAACACGTGTGGATCAGGGTACAACTGAGGGTTCATATGCACAGTCCTTGGAGAAATAACCACATTAGCTCCTGCAGGAACAACGAGATCGGCTGCAAAAAAAACAACAAACATTGATTCTTAGGTTGATAATTAACGTTACAACGGAACGTCCGTTTTCATGAACAATGCCTTTGAAACGTCTGACGGAAAAAATGTACTATGTCTTAAGCAATGCATATGTAATAAATAATGTACATTTAACTAATGCGATACAATTACCCCAAAACTTTAACAAAACTACAATGTTACGAATTCTGACGTCTTCTTCCCCTCTATTAAAACGGTTGTAACAGTCTGAGAATTCATTGGACCCATGATGGCTTATTTAGTACTCAATAAACAAATACAAAACAATATCCTTAGTCCGGTAAGTGTAGTGCAAGTTATTTCGCGAGAGTTGTAGGTGCTCCTCCCCACTGAACCACGCGAACCATTGTCTATGGCGCGTCCGAGATTAAGAATGAAGAACGGTCGGTTATGGCGATGGTGATGCCACATGAGGCACTTTTCTGCTATATTGTTTGAACCATAACTTACCCGGGCGATGATGTTGACGAATCCCACGAAAGGGCGGAGCGCTAGTTTGGCGCTGAATTAGTTTGTTTCGAATCTTCCAATTTTATGAAAGCGTATTTTCTTTCCTATCCTTAAATCCACTTTTCTTATGAGACTCCGGTACACACGTAACATTTCTTTTGAGCTTCTCAGGCAGTTTATGCTTCGAAATGTGTCATAAGAAACAACAAAGAAATATTAATTTCAAAGTGCGTATTTCAATTTCAATATCTAAAACTCAAACCAAATACATGGAGTTGAACGTCACCATAGTGACGTCACTGTCGCGAAATATAAGCTCCTGATTGCATGGCAGCGAAACAGCTGATTCCTGTCAGCGACAAAGTTACAGAAATCGCAGTATATACTATTGAAATACCACACAAAATGGGTAAACTTCAACTTGATTGCGAACTGAAATTTCGAAAATACGCGCTTTAAACCCAACCTACTTTACAACGAAAGGAGACAATTAAAACGACGTAACAATTAAGTGGACACAACAATCAAACGAAGGCAGGTAGAGATAAAGAAAAGTGAACGTCAAAAATATCATTACATTGTTATCTGAGAAAACTCCACCAACGGAGCAAACAAAAATGTTCTTTAAGTCAGGGACATCCAAAGTTCTTGCTTGCCACTAAGAGTAGGTCTACTTACGGACATCACAGAGGCCCAGACAACGAATATTTATGCATGAAGTGATGTATTTGTGTATTAAGAATCGTTTCCCGTCATTAACCCAAACCCTAAAAAACGTGACAACGAACCGTTTTATTTGCTCTGATTCATTTCATGTACTCACAGGAAACAAGACGAGTGTCAACGCCTGCTTTCTCAAGAAGAAGACGGGTGGATGCATTCTAAGTGTCTCGTACACAATCATCTCTATGTACTGCATGCGTTGCAGCGTATCCGAAGTCACTTCCGTAGAACCAGCAGCGTGGAATATAGTCTGAAGTTCTCTCAGAGCCTTTTCCCTGAAAATATCGTATGTAAACTAGGGAAAGAATATCCTTATAAAGTCCTCATATCAAAAATATCGTATGTAAACTAGGGAAAGAATATCCTCATAAAGTCCTCATATAAATATCCTCACCAAACGGGATACTGTAATTATCATAGGAGGGCAGAATGACATTAATTTGGGTGGTCACTTACACCTGAAGAACATGTGACAAATTACAACGTGCCGCCCAAAACACGAACATTGTAGTCTCGACTCTGCCTTCTGGTACAACAAGCCCACACTATGCAAAGAAATTAGTCACGCAAACAACCAATTGAAACTGCATCTGAGAGACACACATGTTAAATTGTTTGAGCTAAACTTTCTCTCAGAAAAACACTTCACCCGACATGGTCTTCACCTGAACCTTGTCGGAAAACATGCACTCGGTAGTGAGCTTGCAAAACACATCATTTCACAAACTTGGCAGTGTCCTGCCAAGACCCATCCCCACCCACACCTCCTATTTCTCTTCCATCCCCTGGGACCCCTTTGGACCCAATTACCTTATCCCCTGAACCTAATCCGTGTATTACCTCTCCCACTATTCATTCCTCTACATCTGTCACCCCTCCTTCCTCACCTCTTGTCACTGCTGGGACACGATACTTCCTTCGACACGCACTCGAGGTAAAAATGAAATAATAAATAGCAACTACAGTCAGATGCAGCAGAAAAACATCCGTGTAGGTACATGCAAAAGATTCGAATAATGCATCATAATGTGCAATCTCTTTCAAATAAAAATGAATTTATCGAGGCAGCATTACAATGTGATCTAAGACAAATAGATGTTTTTTGCTTTACAGAACATTGGTTGTCTCAAAATGATATAAACACACTCCAAATTCCTAGCTTTTACCTTGCAGGATCGTATTGCAGAGCGAAGGAATCAAATAAGGGCCCTGCTTACGGAGGTTCGTGTATTTACATAAGAAATTATATTGATTCTACCTTCTTGTCAGAATTCAATTTTATATGCAGTTGAAAAAGTTTTTGAAACAACAGTAGTACATCTTACTACGCTCAAAATTATCTTACTTTGCTTTACAGACCTCCAACAAAGCGAGCTTCAGATTATTTCACTTTCTTGGAAAATCTAGAGATAATTCTGAACAAAATTAGTAACTCTCTCTTTTAAATCCATTGTTGGATGTGGAGATTTCAATATTGATTTTCTGAGCGAATCCCACGAAAAAGAGCAGTTTCTCAATTTACTTCATTCTTTTAATTTAGACATTACAGTGAATGTACCTATACGGAATACGCTTAAATCACAAAAGCATTAGATCAAATTATAATTAACAAAACCACAACTACTATGAAATAATAACGAATAATCTAGGATACAGTGACCACGATGCACAAATTCTGACAGTTACTAAGAACATAAACACTGACACAATAAATAATACACGCATGTGCAGAGCATTCACTAAGTTTAATATAAAATTATTTACGGACATACTTGATGAAGGAATCATGGGACGAAGTTTATAACGCTGTTGACCACAAATGAAAAATATAATTTATTTTTCTCCAAGCTTTCAATTCATTTTAACGCGTGCTTTCCTCTTAAAAAGAGGAAATTAAACATTTTCAAGCAAAAGTAATACTTGGATCACACAATGAATTAGAACATCGTGTAAAAACAAACGTACGCTTTACTTTATTTCTAAACATCATAACGTTATCACCCGTGTTTCCATATATTACTTCCGAGAATATAAAAGAATTTTAAGAAATAGTAATAGTTCAGGCAAAAAATTAATGAAAAATAGTCATGGAACATTTTGAGCGCTAGTAACAAAACCTAAAGCAATGTGGGATTATCGTAAAAAATACAACCACATCATCTCGATAACCTTGTAGAGAATGTTATTTTAAAGGAGTAATGAAAGGAGAAACGAGTAATCCGGAAAAAGTTGTCAATCTCTTCAACAAACAGCTTTTCCAGCAATTGCGTCTGATCTCACGAAGGGACTAAAATCACAAAATTCAACATTTTACACTCCTCTCCTAAAAAAATTTCAGATACAATGTTTTATTCCCGAACTTCTCCCAACGAAATCCTCAGAATAGTCAGTTAAACTAAAAAATAAATATTCAATCTGGTTTAGATGAATTTCCGGATTGTTTATTAAAAACTTGTGCACCTGCCTTTATACATCCGTTAACTCACATTTTTCCAATGCTTCTTTATGTACAGGAATATTTCCAGATATTTTCAAAACCGCAAAACTTAAGCCACTTTTTAAAAAAGGGAACAAAAATGATATTCAAAATTACCGGCCAATTTCTCTTTTGTCAGTTTTCTCAAAAATATTAGACAAGGCTTTTCTACTTACGAATGGAATCATTTCTCAGGAAAAACAGAGCGTTTTCAGACTCACAACACGGTTTTAGAAAATCAAAATCTACGGAAACTGCCATTTTTTCTTTTCTCAAAGATGTTGCTTCATCAATAGACCAAAATGAAGTACCCATTGGAATATTCTTAGATCTCTCGAAAGCTTTTGACGTTATTGACCATAAGATCTTGCTCTCAAAATTACCTTCGTATGGAATTCGTGGTATTGCCCTAGATTGGATAACTTCTTACCTTAACCCTTAACTGGTATCATGGATTTTGGTTACGTAAACGGTATTGTCGGGTCACCGCAGACCCAGAAATTAATTTTGTAATTTGGCATATTATTCTTACTTAATGAAACTAGAAATCGATATAAATCTTAAAACAACTTCCCTCAAGGATTGTAACTGAAAGACTTCTTCAATTAAATTCATTTTGTGTGTCTATAGTACCATATTTCTGAATTCGTATATATTTACATGGGTTAGATGAGATCACTTTGAAAAGGGATTCAATTTTCAAAATACTAGAAATGTTTCATTGGCACGGGTCAAAATGAAGAGCTAGCACTTGTATGAACATAATAGGGACAGAAAAACACAAGAATGCTACTTAATTCATAAAATTTGCAAGCATGCAAAAGTGGTATACATCAAATGTTTAATTTTTGTCTGTTGATAATTAGCCAAATAATTATTATGGACGGGATGTAATTTATTCAGACTCTATGCACTCATTACAATACACTTTTACTAACTGTGGTTTTTGCAAACAGTTTTGTTGCACTGACAGCAGACTGTGTTATATTTATTGACCTTTGATGACGGTCAAAGAGAGCAGCGCTTCCGTTTCTTCGGCTCGTTACCCTCATCATTTTCACTGCATGAATCATGGTCTCTGTCTATTGTTGAAGCGTCACTGAGATCACTATCTACCTCTGCAAGCTACTGTTCAATTTGTACAGAATGTTCTTCATATTCCATTGTTGAGAAAACAGACTTCGATTTTCACACTATAATTAAAAGACTAACGTCAACGGTATCGTCGGGTCTCCACTGACCCGGAACACACACTGCAAGGACAAATCAACTTCCTTCATGAGTTCTAAAACACCACTGCCCATAAGTATAGAGTGTAGGGATCAGGTGGCAGCACAGGCAAATTGCGGCAAAATTGCGAGGTTTAAACAAAAAAGAAATTCTTCTGGGTCAAATGTGACCCGATGATACCAGTTAAGGGTTAAACATCGGACTCAAAGAGTAGAAATACCATACTGGCAGGAAAGGACATTACATACTTATATTTCCAATTCTTTGCCAATTGTGCATGGGGTCCCGCAAGGTTCGATCTTAGGTCCTATTCTCTTTCTGTTATATGTAAACGATATGCCCTCGTCTATTAAAAATGGAAGAACGGTTCTGTTTGCTGATGACACGAATGTTCTTTGCAAAAAAGAAGCAGTAAATAGTACAATTTCAGAAGTTTCAAATTGGTTTAATAATAACAAATTAATTGTTAACGAAAGAAAAACGGTTTCAATGCATTTTTGCATCTCAAATCGGAAATCGCATGTTCCATTGAAAATGAACAATATGCAATTAGCTGATGTTGAGGCAACAAAATTTTTAGGTCTTTCAATTCAATCAAACCTCAAATGGAATGTACATATAACAGAATTAAACACTAAATTAAGTTCATTATGCTATGCATTCAGAATTCTTTCAAATTCTGTCAGCCTTCATGCAGCTCGTTGCGTTTATTTTGCAAATGTGCATTCCCGCCTGAGATATGGCATAATATTCTGGGGAAGCTCATCCTGTAGTATTCAGACCTTCAGATTGCAAAAGAAAATTATTCGAATAATGAAAAAATGCCTTCCACGTGATTCCTGCAAGCCTCTTTTCATTGAGCTGGGAATCCTACCATTGCCTTGTCTATTTATTTACGAATCTGTAATATTTGTCAAAAATGACCTACTTAACGGAGGGAACATATTTTCATGCAATATTGATATTTATAATTACAACACACGCCGTAGAAATCACGTGCATCAAGTGTCAGTATCAACAGCTCAGTACAAGAAATCAACATACAATACATGTACGTTACTTTACAACGCATTGCCAGATGACATAAAACAATTAAAGTCGGTACACAAATTTAAGTTAAAAGTAAAATCTTTTCTGCTGCAAAACTGTTTCTATACAATTAGAGACTATACTGATCGTGAAAAAGAAAAATAATGTAACAAAACAAAGATATATAATGAATTAGTTTATGTTTGCATTGTATACATTTAAAAAAATATTTAATACGCCTGTAACAAGTAATGTACTTCAGCTTCCGGGTCAATGACCCCCATCTCGATCAGGTTTTGTCCAGTTTCCCTGATCCATAGAGAAAATGCTGAGATGGCCCCTTGTTTTGCTTCTGGACGTAAATGTAGCTTCACTGTGCGCCACGTTTTGTTGAGCACTCCTTTTGCTTGTAGTCATTTACAGTTGAAATTGATTTTCTATAACTCGGGAAAAAACATTTTTCAAATATCTTTATTTTTCTAAAATAATTATTTTCTAAATTAATTTTTTCGTTTTTTTTGTTTTTTTTTATAAATTCTGGCCCTCAAGAAAATGTGCGCAGATAAATTTCTTTCCCCACACGTCATATACAGTTTTTACTGTTTTTTGACTAAATAAATAAATAAATAAATAAATAAAAAGTCGACTATATCCTCATAATATCGACTAGCCTGCGTCCTTTCGTCTATCCGTCACGCACGGTTAGACAAATCAATCCAGACAAAAGAAACAAAATAGTGTCGATGTGTCTCGGTCTCAAGCTAGGGAAATGATCATTTATTGCGTATACATTCTCAAGATTCTAAGAAGCTCTTTTTCTGTATTCAAAATTCGACTAGAATATCGTTTAGGATAGTGATCACAGAATTATGAAAACGTGCACAAATTTCACTTCTCTCCATAGCTCGTCACACACAGTTTTTAACTGTTTTGACGTAAATAAATAAATAAAAAGAAATTGCACGAAAAAGTGTGTTTTTGCGATTTTAGGTTTCTAAAAGTGTTTTGGATGACTTACGGCACCTGCTAGGCTGATCAAGGGCTCTTTCAATGCCCCTCAACAAGACAAACCGATTGACAATTCTTAGCCGATTCCCTCTAGGAACCCTGGAAGAATTCCAGAAAGAGCTCGTGTTTAGATGGTTTTCTTGCGTGAAGTACTGCATTGTGTGAGCTTCATGTCGTAGAATGTGTAAAATGTATTGTTAGGGGAGGCAAACAAACAAGAAAGAGTTATTTGATGTATGACGAAAATGCTATAAAAGAAGACGCGTAAAGTTAAATGATGTCGTAAATATAATAAATAAGATGTTCTAATGATAATGTAACCAGAATTAATTCATCAACATAGAGAAGTTACTCTAAGAACGGACCAACCAGTTTGACTGGCAGGAAACAAATGAACCTCATGCAGGGCGATTACATTGCAAAGAGGTATGATGATTAGAGACCGGATTTTTATGTAATTACATATTTTTGTCTTTATACTTACCGTTCTCAAAATTTAATCTTCATGAATTGTCGCCGTCATATCCCAATATCCAATTTTTATGTTACATATTTTTACATATTTGGTACTATATTACATATTTTACTTTTTTCGCTATTTTCTCAACATAGTTCTCTTTATTCATCAATTTTCTCATATTTTATGAAAACAAGAATTTTTAAAAAATTCAGCATTTTTCTACATTATTACTGTGTGCTACTGCGTACTCTACTCGTGGGACGCTTCGTGAAGACGGGATTTCTCACAGTCCGACGCGCCCGCTTCAGTTGTATCAGAGGCGGGAAGGGCGCGTCAGCGTCACATCATTCTCACCTTTAGACGCGAAAAGTATCATTGATGCGGCATTTCGTGACCTTTAATCTCAATTTTCAAGACACACTGGCGATTGCCGTCGCGTAACATTCGATGAGAATATTCATGGTGCAGTGATTATTTGATGGTTGTAGATTTCGCCAGTTTGTACAAGGGCTCTATTGCGTCTAGTCTGGCTGCTAAACTACATTCCTGAATAAAAATTTGCGAAGGTCTTACTACTCATGGGAAAGTTATATTATGCAAGTATGCATCAAAGTGTGCTTTCCAATGATTTTTAAAACGTTTGCATGGTTTTAAAAATTTGTAGAGGAATCGTCTCCTGTTTTATTTCAGTAGTATACCTTTGGGTTCCGGCTCTCACACGCAACCAATCTTTATAAATGAGGGCTCTAAAGAAAGAGAATTTCACGGAGACTTGACGAATTCTTTGACTTTAAAAATATGGATGATTTCTTTAAAAAAACGCATCGAAATATTCATGTAAAATGCAACCCGCATCACATGTCAACCTATATCGGCAAATAACTCATAAACAAAGCGTTTTAGAGCCTTAAAAAGTAAAATTTTGAGGCCAAAGGCCTCAAAGAAACGTTTTTCACACCATAATCTACAAGATGAGACATTCTCCGATCCATTCAATTAATTTTCGGTTCCACGCTTCAATACTATCAAGGCCACCTCAATATTTCAGCCCTTCCTGCTGGTAGCAATTTTTGTGGCGACACGCTTAGAAGGCTTAGATTCGACAATCTTTATTTACGCTTTCTGTTAACACCGTAGTTTGTGCAGTCTGACGAGGTTTATTTGCATAATCATTAATTCAAGATTTGCTCTCCAGCAACAACTAGAAGTACTATTATAGTTGCTTGATACCTATACCTATGAAGATTGTTTCTTATGCGTGTAGTGAAACTATTCAATTAACGTTTTTTCATGGTCTATAAGTGCTGTGTACTTAATTGTGGAGGATGTGGGTGTTCAGTGAAGAGTGAAGACTGTGTTTGTGTTTTACCTGTACCAATATTTTCGTTATCATTCGATGAAATTTTCAAGTCAACGGGTTCAGACACGTAGCTTTCTCAAAAGTAAAAAGCTAATATTTTTGTGACTATCACGAAAAACTAAAACCTAACTGACAAAGAATATTGAATAATTACTTCAAATGTCTTTAAGTAAGTGTTGGGAATTGTTCCAAGCAAATTCTCCATGATATTGAATAAATATTTATTGAAAATTTCTTTTACACATTAATTGCATTGTTTTTTATTTTATTTGTAATTGTGTTAGTACATTGCAAGTTACCTTTATAGATTTTAAACAAATAAACACGTTTCGTTAACTACTTTCCCTCTTAGAATGAAAATAGAAGGATAGGGATGAGTGTGGGGTCTAACATGCGAGAGTTCTCGCACGGGTACGCAGAGGTAGTGGGGGAAAACTTGTGCTATGGCACAACACAAAGAACAAACTTTTTAAAGTAGCTAAAGTAAAATAGCTTGAAATAAATGGAAAACAAAAATCAAAACGCGCTAGCCTACAATACTACGTGAATCAATTAAAAAAAACTAAATTTAAAATTATAGAAAGAATAGTGCAAGTCACCCGACAACTGCCAACGATCGCAGTCCAAACGCACGATTTAAATGTTGGCGGTATCTGGAAGTATGTACACCAACGCCCAGCTGCAAACTCATATTGTAAATAAAACACCGTTTGATATTAAACTCAAGGTGTCGGTTCGTTAAGATATTAAAAATGCAAACATCGTTTGAGCAACATTCCCATGTACCGAAGTGGGCTTACTAATGCCTACTAAATTGTTTCTAATGCTAACAAATGGTATTTAGTACTCAAAGGTGAAAACATTAGTTTGATTATTTTTTGGCTCGGAATTGCTTTTCTTGAGGTACGTAAGGACGCAGAAAATAATTCAATACTTTTTAGTATACAAATAATTTTTCAATTTTCTCACCCCAGCAAGCTGGCACCCTGACTCTCCAAAACCCACTCGGTTCTTCATAACAAATCAAGGAAAGTTAAATAATATTGCAATGAGTAGGTCTGTTCTTGCCCGATCCGGTATTTTCGCACTACTTTACTTGGCTTTCTCAAGAGTAAAAACCTTTTCTATTATTTGACTATCAAGGAAAGCGAAAAGCTAACTCTCAAGGAAGATTGAAAAATTTCTTCAAATGTTGTTTTTAAAGAAGTATGAATTGTTTCAAGAACATTTCTCTATACTGGTGGTGGACTATTCAAAATGTCCGTTTAACCCCAGTCGCAAAAATAAAAATGCAGAGTTTATTTCAGATGTTCCATTTCCTTGATGAGCGCCAGATGATAAGTCTACTGAGATATCCGAGATTATCCAAGGAGGGATTTTGTAATTTCTCTTCTTTTCTACTTTTCTGTGATCGAAATTAAGTTCTCTAAGTACTCTTCTAGTTTTTTCATACAAAGGTATACAACGAGAATGCTCTATGTACCCTTGTTGTTTAGGATATATGTTCTGTACTATGATTGGATTGATGGACGTGGCTGCTTTTAAAGCATATTTGATTATTAGTTCCTCTCTGCGATGAGATAATGTGGGTTCATTTGCTTCAATTAGTATACTTCCGATGGGACTGGTATGGAAACATCCGGTGTATATCCGGAGACCTTGACTGTGGACTGTATCCAGTTTATTGAGGTCACTTTTACCAGCAGATCTGTATATTATTGATCCGTAGTCTATTTTGGATCTCACAAGTGCTTTGTATGTTAATAATAGCAATTGTCTATCTGCTCTCCAGTTGTTGTGTGCCAGGATTTTAAGTATGTTGATTCTCCTTTTACATTCGTTAACAGTGTTCAATATGTGCAACTTCCAAGTCAGTTTAGTGTCGAAGTGCATTCCTAATATTTTGGTACTGGTGACAAAGCTCAGGATTTGATTGCCAATTTTAAGCGTAGGTAAGTTGTTAATTTTCTTCTTTGAAAATATAATACACTCCGTTTTCTGAGGTGCAAATTTAAACCCTGCTATTTAATGCGATTTGCATAATTTGTTGGCTTGAATTAATATTTCTTCCTTTACAAAGCATAGTAATATCATCAGCGTATTTCCTAATAATAGTGGGTGGTTGATTTTTCGTCCACGTCATTTATTGCTAGTAGGAAAAGTGTAACTCTTAGGATGGATCCTTGAGGTACACCGTTCTCTATTCTTTTCTTAACAGATAATGTTCCATTTGTTCTCACTTGCATGACCCGATCTTCCGTGAAATGTTTGATAAATTGAAACATGTTGTCTCGAAGTCCAATTTCGCTCAACTTCTGTAGGACTCGAAGCATCCATACCGTATCGTATGCCCAGTGGCGTAACCTGAGTTTTGGCTTAGGGTATGTAACTCGAGAAATGAGAAAATAATTCAAAACTTTAATTATAATTTAAATATTTTTCATTCACCAATACCATTTCTGTCACTTTGATCAATTAGAGCATAGAAAACTGATCCAGTAAAAGTAATAGTAGCTCACGTACTTCATGTAGTTTACTGGTTGAAAAAGTTGACTTAAATTCACGACCTAGCAAAATATAAATGTGTGTCCTTATACTTTAATAATAAGAGCACTATCAAGCCCAATGATTTGCAAAATTGCTCAATTCATATGATTTCGAACCCAATAGAATTAGCATAATTTGTAAATGTAAAACAATGATCTATAATAAAAATATAATAGGAAAGGGAAAATCAATCAATTTACAGACACGTAATGAACAACAGTTGACAGTTGTCCTTTGCTGCTTACATCAAGGGTTTCATCTAGTATGGCGGAGACAAAAGAGGCTTTAGAAATTTCATTTTTAATTTCATGGGACATAACCGTGCTCACACTTGAAATCCAATGAGTGAATTTCTTGGTGACATTGCACGAAACATAGAATTTTCATAACAACCCTGTCAGTTTTATCATATTTCATTATTTCACTTCTATATTCCATGAAATTTTCTCTATTTGATGATCACCTATTTTCATTATGGCTAGAAAATACAAGCCCTTGTGTACCAAAAAAGCATACAACTCGAATGAAGTGTGACAGAATTTCCCTATTTTCTCTTATATTACCATTCTATTCATCCCTTATATCACCGTTGTGTTTATTTCCAATCTCTTTTGTTGTATTGCTCAACATAGCCTATGTTGGCTGTTTAAATAAAATTCTATCCTCTCATATTTTTTTCAAATATTTTTTAGTTTCTCATGTGCTATAATTGGTCCACGGCACAAAAATACGACTACATAATTATGTAGGCACTTTGGATTGCCATTACAGGGCACAGATGTGGATTCCACAGTCACATACCCTTGTGCATTCAACCAGCACAATCCCTAACCTAAATTGGCTACAGATATATAGTTCCTAATGCATTAAAATATGGTAATAAAACGACAATGTTCATTAATTAACCTCGTTCTCTTAGAAACACCGAAGAGGACAATGAAGTTTCGTAAAAGGACAGCTTTTTCGTAGGCACCGCAGTAGGCACCCTGGATGTAATGGGTCAGTGTGCATCTGATTCTCAGCGCAGGCTAGGCGGTATTTCACACTGATTCGTTCATCCTTGTGAAGAATCAATGTTTGAAATATAATGAAATATTTTGTAGTAGAAAAAGAAACTAATAAATTGACAATTTACAATAATTTTAAAATAAAATGGCTGATATTGTCAGGGTATGTAACACATCATCCACATCCATGGACGCTACGCTCCTGCGTATGCCTTTTCGATGTCAAGTTGACAGCTAACACATGTTTATTGGCAAAAGCTTCTTGAATATAGGTATCTATGCTTACCAGGTGGGAGATCGTTGAGTGTCCTGGTCGAAATACAAACTGATTGCTGGGTATTATATTCTTGTAATCGAGATACCATCTGAGCCGACGATTAACAATTTTTTCCAAAATCTTGCACGTATTGCAAGTCAATGATATGGGCCTGTAATTACCACTTAGTGTTGGGTAGGGCCGGACAAAAACGCCTTCAGTTCGGTTCGTTCTCGGCGGCGAGACTAGGCGCGCCGATACTGCTGGTTCCGATAATCCCAGTTCCGACACTGCTGTTATCGAGAACGAGCGATTGCCGAAACTTTGGCCTGTTATCGGGATGCGCCGACTTCGTCGAATGAAAACGCCATCGGATCTCTTCGCCACCGTTTGTCGCGCACAAATTCCAGGCGCTCAGGCGGCATTTGTACGTCGGCCAACACATTAGAAATCTAGCGGAATCTGTAGTTTGTCAATATATTTCGGTAAACTGGCAAGTCCTTAATCATAAAATGTTTCAATAACAAATTTTTGCACATTATAGCTTTCTCCTCTATTTATTTAATTTATTACCTTTATTTTAAACGTAGGTTCTTGCTAGAATAGGAATTGGTAAGCATGGTTACTCGATATCAGCGTACCCGTAGAACAATTTTGCAAATATTTTTTCCTAAATATATAAATACTCCCCTTTCCTTTGGGGATTAAATTCATTACCCCGTTACAAGTATACAATACTGGCAAGAACATTTCAATTCACTTCCAACTAGTAATTGTATAATTTGTACTTAGACTTTGTGAAGAAATCAATTCATAACAAAAAATTAAATTTTATTATCTGTCACAGAAGAATATCAATTTACAAAAGAATGCGTGAAATGAAATAACTTCTTTTAGAAAATAACAATAATAAAGGAATTAAATTCTAACCTTACTAAACTAAATTGAAAACTTACTACCTATCTTGTTAAACTAAAAATTTAAAGTAATGACAGTAATTCTTTAAATGTATTTTAATATCTAATTTACTATTATAAATCATTAGAAGATCATTCACATGATCGGGATCGATGGAACTTCTTCGATCCGTTACAATGAGCCCTGCTCGACTAAAATTTCTTTCACTCGCAGCACTACTAGCGGGGATGCATGTACTTGCTTTGCTACTATGGATAATTTTGGCAAGGAAGAAGAATGTGTCTTCCACCATAATAGCAAATTTTCATTATCTGCAGGTGCATCCATGTGCCAGTACTTTTCTAGGTCATCTCTCATCACACTGGAAGAACGCCATTCTTTAAACTTTTTGGCTGGGGAGTTTTTTAGAAACTTCCGGCTGAACAGGAATCTTCACTTTCTCACACATTTCACGAACAAATTGATGTATGTCATATCTCTTTCTCGGGTCCAGTAGAGAAGCTCCTTAAACGACGGGTGCAAGAGTGGCTGCATAATGAGTGTGTCATGCAGTATGTTATACACTTTTTCCCTGAGAAAGTGCTCAGACCCTATTTTTAATCTTTTTCATGGTCTGTAAAAGAAAATCCAAATCTATGTTAAAATCCTAAGAATGCTATATTAAGTAATTTTAAATCAAAACTGGTCTTTAAATGTACGAATTGAAAATAATTAACAGTAAAAATATTTCATTTAAATTATGTAAGATGTAGAGAACGGAATTTATTGTAATTAAAAAATATATATTTCAAATATACCGGTAAGCAAGAAAATATAAAACGTAAAATAAAAATAATAATTTGTTTAAATTGCCCAATGAATAAAATTTTCAAGCTTTCGAACACGTAACATCGCCGATCAGGCTTAAAAACGGATTCGCAGTGACTAACATTCGTAGCTTTTACATTTACGGAATTGGACTCTCGATTTCATCACTGTATACGAATATATTTAATATTATTAAAGTAAAATAAAAATTTAAAAAATGAATGCATATATCTTGTGCCTAAAAAATACGCAATATTTGCACAACAATCTGTTCTCTAATGGTATGAATTTAAAAATTCAAACAAATATCCGACACTTAATGTATAATGAAATTAAAAATATTCAAACCTCGCTGTCAGTATCCTCGACTTTACATTTTGTTAATAATGTAATGATCCACGGAACAGCAAACGGTAGAGTAGGTTCTTGATCCCCTTCTAGATCGTCAGTGGCGTCTTTAAATGTTTCAGGAATTTTATAATGTCTTCCATCAGAGTTACGTCATAGGAAAACAGGTCTTGTTTTCCCTTTTCATTCAATACGGTCAATATATCCTGATATTGAGAATGGAAAGAATTCAGAAGCATATAGATACTATTCCATCTGGTTTTCAATGTCGGCTTTGAGAGATTTTGGGAGCCTCGTCACCACAACCAGTTCTTTTCATATATCCTACAATTTTCCGAGCGCTTTGAATTGAATCCAAAACGCTTGGCACTTCATCGCGTAAAAATTGTTCATCCAATGCATGTCGTAAGGCAGTATTTAAACAATGCATTAGGCATGGCAGGCGCTCATGATTTTCCAAAGCCTTCCGTATGTTGGGACCTTGATCGCTTACAAATGTCACATTTTTCAATTCGTCCGAAAAAATTTGTAATTCTGACATTTGTTCTTCCAATTCACACAAAATATTGTTACCGGTTTTCGCTATATCGGAAACCTGTAGTCAAAGCGTGTATGTTTTAAGTTCCCAGTTGTCATTTTCTTCAAGTGACTGGAGGTTAAAGTTAGATAATTAATTCTTCTGTAATTATCAGACCATAGGTCACACGTCATAGCACACACTGTTTCCTATTAATTTGAATATAGTATCAATGCTTACCAGGTGGGAGGTCGTTGAGTGTCCTGGTCGAAATCCAAACTGATTGCTGTATATTATATTCTTGTAATCGAGATACCATCTGAGCCGACGATTAACAATTTTTTCCAAAATCTTGCACATATTGCAAGTCAATGATATGGGCCAGTAATTACCACTTAGTGTTGGGTCTTTTCCGGGCTTAGGAATGGGATCACAATAGCCACTTTCCACACTTTTGGGAATGTCTTTTCTATCCATATATAGTTGTATATTTTTAGTAGTGTATCTTTCCATTCCTGTGGTAGATTTTTAAGCAAGATATTTGGAATATTGTCTGGTCCGGAGAAGAATTTTTGGAGGCGTCTAGTGTTGTGACATGTTCTTTCTTGAAATAGGTAAGTTAAGGTGCTCTTGAATGTGACACGCTTCTGTGTTCACCATCAGCTGTTCTCTTTCTTGTTCATTTTGTAAGTTTGGAAGGCTTGAGAGTAATTTTGAGAGCTAGAGTTGCTGGCAAATTTGTTGGCGAGCTCTTTTGCGATATCAGTGGGTTCATAATTAACTTGGGCATTTTCGGACAGCAGTAAATGTATTTGATTATATCATTTGTTACCTTGCATGGAACTAATTTTTTTCCAAGAATCTTTAATGTTATTATTCACATTGATAGAGGATACATAACTTATCCAGAAGTTGGCTTTGCTTTCTATAATTATTCTTCTTGTAAGAGCTCTTAGTTTTTTATATTCGATTTTATTTTCATTTGTTGGGTGTTTCTTGTACCGGTTGAACGCATTTTGGACTGTTTAAGAGCATTTTTACATTTTTCGTTCCACACGGTACCACGTTTCTTCTTTTTGTGGGTTTGATAATTTCTAGAGACTCAGTAGCTGTTCTTGTGATGACATCAGTAAACGATTTGATTATTATGTCAATGTTGTGTTCTTGAAACATATTATTCCTATTGTAGCACTTGAATCCTTTTGATTTACCAGATTTATTTCCTTTGAAGTTGGTTTCCTGTACACATACTATTTCAGGTTTGTATTTCTCACACAAAATCTGTATTCTTTCATATCGAGGGTGAAAACCAATAGTATTCCATTGTAGAATATTCATCAAATATATTTCTATTTATTAAATTTAAACCGAAGTAGAAGTATCACTTCCTGTATCTTCATTAAGTGGGTTACTAATTTTAATTTGTTTATAATTCTGGTGAATCCTGTTTTTAATGGAGCTTACATGTTAGGAGAGGATATGTATAGTCATCATCGGGCAATACTAGACTGAGTGTACAGGAATAGTCTTTAGCTATATAATGAGGGTTTTTAGCTCCAAGGAGTTTTCAAAAAAATTTTTAAATTGTATGTAACTGGGTGGAAATTGTTCAGGTTTTTCATCAATAATCTTCTGAATAGGCTTAATTAGTTCATCATAGGTTTGATTTGAATGTCTTCTCTGTGTTACTGTGTTTTCACTTTTATCATTTTTAGTTTTTTCTGTTTCTTGATTGGTTGTTTTGGGATGTCATTATTAGTAGTTTTGGATGTGCAATTATCAGGCATCTGGTTGAGAGGAAGATTCACTTGTTAAAGATCTTTTATTCATAATTGATAAGTTATTGCTATTAACCATAATATGTTCATCTATCTGGTTCAAGGTGTGTTGTGGCACTTCTTGTGTTATCACTGTCTCCTGTTCTTGACATTGTTTTGGAGTGTCATTATTAGTAGTTTTGGGTGTGCAGTTATCATCATCAGTTTGAGAGGGAGATCATATGTAAAGTTCCTTTCTTGATAATTGGTAAGTTCCTGTTATTAACCATGCTATGTTATTCTATTTGATACAGGGTGTTTTGTGACAATTCTTGTGTTATCACTGACTCCTGTTCATAACTTTCTTTTAATTCTTCGTTATCATAGTGAGCATTTAAGGTGGAGATCTTGGTAGGACACTGGTTGGTAAGATGATCAGCTTGACTGCAATTGAAGCATGCCATGGTGTCACATTTTAAAGTAAATCCTATACGTTGTATTTTCATAAAATATGATCATTGAATCAGGTACCTTGTTAATGTCCTCTGGGTCAATAAAAATCTGTATCCTAAAACATAATGTGTGAGTAACCAGGTTCTGTAACTCCTACTTTGATGAAAGAAATGTTAGAGTGATTTTGTATGTTTCTCTTGATTAGCTCTCTTTCAATTACATCATGAGGTATGATTGGACAGACATTTGATATGATAATTCCCTTTTGTTTACTTATTAGGGGCCTGAATGTTAAAATATGGTTTTGGATATTAATATTACTATGATTATCAGATATCTAGAGAGCAATTTCCTTACTGCTTAAGAAAACACATACTCTGTTGTTATAAATCCTTGATATAAACCTTATATTCGTAGAGTCAACAATTGTGGCTAGCTTATTTAAATAGTCTTTTATAGTAAGTCCTTCTTTTTGATTCTATTACTATAGCTTGATCTTTGTTGGGGAATACATCTCTTGTGGCTACGCTAGCATATGACTTCTTACCTTCTTGGTTGTTCATGTTGATAGATTCTTTGGTTATGTTGCTGTTGTAGTCTCCGTTTGGCATAATAAGTCCAGCCAGCTGCACACTGTATTCTTGTAGTTTGGTAGCACGCAGGCGGCTTGACTGTATTCTTGTAGTTTGTACAGTAGATTTCCGTATAAATAGTGCATTTGACACTTACACTTCGACACTCGTATCACAGACTTCGGTGCGGTCACACAGCGCGAACGATGTTGACACTACGGAATCCACGAGTCGATTTGCCACATCTTTGTTTCTTTTAAAGTTCTACTTTGTTGCGTCAATATTCGCAATAATTATTTGACATTTTAATCCCTAACAAAAAGTACAATGTTCCTTCAAAATATTAAAGTGACAGCCTCCACAATTTGAAAGATTTTATTACTTTTATAAAAGCAAGCAAAGAGGCAAGTTACCCCGCAGTGGTCAAACATTACCACCCTCTATTTATTTTCAAGTATCTGGCAGTGTTAAATGTGGTGGAGAGCTGGATAGGAAACAAAAACACAAATATGCATCAGAACATTAACAATATACATACTAACATATATTTTATGGTACATTTGACTATCGTCAGAGACCATTTCAAAGTTCATTTCAGGAAATAAATCACACTAGAGTTCAGTAGGTTTCTTCCTCTTTAATATTATTTTTCTAGTAGAATCAATGAGTTTTCATACCTCAATGTTTTTGTGACTAAGTATACTTTGCTGTTGCAAACTCTTTAATTAGTTCTTCTACTGTCTTAATTTTCAAGACACTATGCAGGTGGTCCATTCGCATATAAATAGGTGAATCGACCGCATTGCGCAGTATCTTACTCTGAATTTTCTGCACATGAACTTTACTGTTGTTTTCAAAAAATTGTGTTTAGTATTTTTCAAAGATGTGAACTTTTGGAGGAGATTTCATTCAAAGAATCTCTGTCATCAAACTTGTCAGCGACATTCAAAAGCGAATTGAAGTGGGACTGAGAAAATTTAAAGCAACACTTGTTAGTACAAAACTAAGAGATGTGAACTTATGAGGAAAGAGGTCGATTGACTGATGCAGCAATTGACAGGATGAAAGACTATTATGGTTACGTCATAAAACAAAAGAATCTCTGAGGAAGCCCTGAAGAGAGATGTGCTTCCACGCACGGCGCTCGTGCGTCATCGTCGCGTCCGTGCGCGCACAGTCGTTGTTAGAGCTCTCTAATTATGATTTTTACAATTAAAATCTTGCTGGTGATTTAATTCGATTTACATATTTACAAAGGCATCTGAAGGTGAAGACGCGCGGTTAGCAGCAGGCAAGCTCAGCCGACAGCCGCGTACGCGAACGTTCAACACTGTAGTGACGTTGAAGCTCCTTATTGGAGACTGCCTCCCCTCTTCCTTTTTCTTACTTGATATTGAGGTCGCATTATAAATAAATCGAAGTGTATCACCAGGAAAGGGAACTATACCTTCCTCGTTCAACGCTTGTCATCAAATATTTACGAACAATTTCAAGCTTTCACTATGCGCAGTTGGTTTGTGCAAATTAGGAGGTTGCGATATTTCAACACAAACAGAAAATGATTGTAATGTGGCTAAATACATGCAGTATTACTTCCTTATTGCATAAAAGTTTCATTGAATTATATTGCATTTTAGTTTGAGGTCCACCTCCCTTCGCTCCGTTCCTTATGTTCTCCTAATACCGTATAGCATTGGAAGGCGATTGGTAATTTGCGCTCTTTATTCTCTTTGGTAAGTTTATCTCTTCAAAAGTTTAACCCTCATTCCATTGGCAGTAACCATTGAGAGGCCCCAAAGTAATTCTGGTTCATACGTTTCATCTGGTAGAATTCGGAAATTCCAAATCACTTTACTGATAACTGTCTTCAAGGACAATATCGCAAATTTTCTTCCTGCAACAAGAAAACGAAAAAAATGTATAATTTATTTAGAAACATATAAACAACTTATTAGCGACTTTTACACATATTGGACATTACCTGATTACAGCATTAATGTTTTACAAGATAAGGTAAGAAGTATCTTAAAGTATTTTTTCAATATTAAATGAATATTCTGCGAAAGCTCAGTTTAAAATAATAGTAGGGTTAAACGACAGTAAAATGCTGATATGTTTGTAAAAGTCGATTGTTATTTATCGCTTTTAATGAATGCAGAAAAACATGTTGGAATCTAAATAATAGTTGCATCTGGAACCTTCTTTTTAGACCCATTCGTAAGCACATTTTACCTCGTCATAGTCAAAGTTCATACATTTTTACTTTCGCGAATACATACGTACATACGGAGTAATATACGTAGTATAGGAAAAGTTATATAATGCTGCGAGAAAAAACGGCGAATTTTCGGCAGAAAAAAATTTATTGCCGGGCCGTGATAACGAAGAAGTGGATAAATTTAGTTGCTAAATTAAGAAAAAAATTCCTAACACGTGGTGTAGTTTTCCCTGGCCTGTGGGACCTTGTTTTGTGGGTCCTTCATACCGAAAAACCAATAGAAAGCAAAACGGCCTGTCCGTCCGTCCGTCTGTGAACGCCAATAGCACTTAAATCATACGTACGATTTTTTTACAAATTTAACAATCCCTGTCGATCTGGCTCCAGTCAAAGCTTTGAGGTTTTGAAAAACTTTCTTCACAATTTGGGAGTACTTTACATGAAGCCCGCCGGACATTTTCAAAATTTTCTCAAAAATGGCTTCAAATGTTTTCTTTAAATTTCTTTAAGAAATGAGGAAAATATACTTATAAATGTGTCTTAGGTCCGATTTTCACGGTTAACTCTGAATTTTCGAAAATTACAAAAGTTTGGATTTTCTTCGGGCTCTTCCTACAACCACAAAATTGAAGATAGATATTTTTTGAAAATGTTCCATGGGCTTCATGTAAAGTACCCCCCAAAATTAAATATCGGTTCTAAAGTCAAAGGGTCACGAAATTTGCCAGATTGATCGGGGAACATCAGTTTTGGAGAAAATCAGCTGAACGGTTTAGGAGCTAGCGTTGTTGACGGACGGACGGATGGATGCACGGACGGACGGACAGACGTTTTGCTTCCAATTGGTTTTTCGGTATCAAGGACCCACAAAATAGGTATTCTGGCTGAACCACCTGTTACGAGATTTTTTTTCTTAATTTAGCAACTGGATTTATCCCCTTTTTTGTTACCAGGGCCCTGTAATAAGAGTTTTTCTGCCGAAAATCCGCCGTTTTTTCGCGCAGCATTACATAACTTTCCCTATGCTATACGTACGTACGTATAATATACGGGAAAGTAAAAAAAACATAAGCTGACAATATAATGAAGGGGAAGGAGGAGAGGTAAAAGGTGGGACCGACAACTGCATTCCAGTCTTGTAACTATTGCTTTTTTGTAAAGGATGTATCTCCATTAGTGAAAGGTTAAAAATGTGTTGCTACTACTGCACATTTTTTCGCGTCGTTTCTATCAGATACTTTTGCGCGTCGTTTTTAAGCGTCGTTGGCTCTACTTGAGGAAACAATTGAAAGAAAAAAACGAGCAGTTTCTCAAAAAAAATACTCAAATTGTTTTTACTTTAAGCAATGCACAAAACTGTTATTGTTTTCAAAAAAATTCATATGACCTTATATAAATAATCTGTACGTACCAAGGCAAGCACGTTTTCCTGCAGCAAACGGAATGAAGGCGAATGAGTGTCGTTTGGCAGAATTCTCAGGCGAAAATCTTTCTGGGTCAAACACGTGTGGATCAGGTACAACTGAGGGTTCATATGCACAGTCCTTGGAGAAATAATCACATTAGCTCCTGCAGGAACAACGAGATCGGCTGCAAAAAAAACAAACAACAAAACAAAACATTAATTCTTAATTGATAAGTTACGTTACAATGAAACGTCCGTTTTCATGAACAATGCCTTTGAAAAAATCTGACGAAAAAAAATGTACTGTAACTTAAGCCATGCATATGTAATAAATAA
>JAHLJT010002630.1:298347-345552 GCA_031308135.1 Acheta domesticus
GGATATGCAAAGTTATCTTGGTATGCAAGGTAAGCAAGAGAAGTCAGAGAAACCTCGCCTGAGTAAGGTAAAGTACGGTAAGCTGAGACCTCCCTTTGCCCACCACAAATCGACATGGATTTCCCGGAATCGGCCCCGGACCCCAGCTGTGGAAAGCAGTGGCGTAGCGTCAGGGGACGCTGAGATGCTGAGCATCCCCGTATATAAGAACCTTAAATCTGTATTGATAATCTTACAAGTGGTCTGTTGAGCGAAACACTTTTGTATTAATTTAAAACTGATTTCCTATGATTGAATTCGGCGGGCTGTTGAAGCTGGCCTCTGATTGGTGGGAAGCTAAAATACTTCAGCGTCGGCCGCCAGATTGCGACGAGCAATGACGCATGCGCAGATGGCGAGGTCCCCCTCTCCCCTCTTCACCCCTGGCCCAGAGAAACCCGACTGCTTTACGCTAGCGTCTACTGCGGAAAGAAGCTCGTTTGTGCACGAGAGCGCAGCACACTTCAGGCGTTCAGTAAATTATCTTTCTCTCTCTCACTCGGGAGTCCCCGCGTGGCCATGGGTACAAACTGTAGAAATAGTGCCTGACTACTATTTCTTAATTAATATCCAAGAAATTGTATTATCTCTTAAATAGATTACCATATTATTTAAGTCTGCAATGTATAAATTAACAAATGGTCTTATTGCCATTCGCGTATAAGAATTAAAGCTGAGCCATTGTATAATTTGCTTTCAAGACATCGGCAGCCCTGACTGCTGTGAGGATTTTGTGGGAAGCGCCTACACCGTCGTAAGCAATCGAGATCGTGGAAGTAGTCCCAGTGTATCTGCCTTGTGTTGCGTTCGCCTGTTAGACGAAGTAGTTGATAGTGACATTTTGTGTGTTATTGTTGAGCATCCCCAAACGTGTGAGTCACGCTACGCCACTGGTGGAAAGCATTTCCACAAGACATCACGCCAGCAGCCCCTCTTGTTCTCCATTAAATTACACGTGGTTTTGCGTTGCTGTCATTACAACGCACAAAAGTAACTCGGTCTCCTTGAAAGCAATATACTATATAAGTTCCGCAGGTAAAAAATATGAAGACGAAACTCACCTAAAACGTCTATACCAGTGTTGTCAAGGTCGACGCCACAAGCGGGAGTCCGTGGCGGGAGTGCCACGACGAAATGGCCCCTCCACGCAGTTCATTACGCCACCCCTATTGTAAAACGGCGGGGTTATTAACAGTTCCGTTTCCCGACGCTAGTTGTGCAAAGAAGCTTGTGGCATGCCACGGTGCCAAGACCCGTGCCACTGCCACCAGTATAAGACCTTAACACCTCTGTTCTATACTCTCATTTGAAAACATTTCTCGAAAATATCCGAGATAAGGTATTGGAAATCAATCAAATCAATTACCGTCACATCCTTACTGAATGCCAAAAATTGCATATCTGTATCTTTAAAGGGGTACAAAAAAATATTTGTGTTGGTAGCAGTTTATTCAATCACGTGTCAATTATCTGTGGAAGCAACAACTCGTTTCGCACAGACCGCCATCAAAGTTTGCGTTCCATTTTACTCGAACAATGTGCTGTGACAACATCCCAAAGCTCCACAGCCTGGTCGTGTCGTGTAAGCCCTCACACTGAACCTGAACCGACAACAGCCTCACAGCTACCGCGACGCCCCGCCTCTCGCCTCCCCCCCCCCCCGCCGGCCGCACATTGTAATTCCGCAGTCGCCTTCTGCCGCGTTTCATTACCGCGCTCGAGATAAGGCTTATCGCGCGCGCTGGAAGCGGTCTGCGCGGGGGCGTGGCGCGGAGAATGCGGCATCCGCCAGGGCAGGACTTTCCAACCGCGACGCCTTCGCCCAAGCGCTTTCGCTGGCGCGGTGCGGCCTACATCGCCCTTCGTATGGGAAAAACCAAGGCCGCATTTAGGTAAAACAAAGGACACATTCGTGTTGCCAAATTTCGTCTTTACGTTACTGAGACACAACCCTCCTTTGCTGTCAAAGACGGCCACCCAACAGGCCCATCTCAGCCTGTTGTATGTGTGTGTGTGTGTGTGTGTGTGTGTTTTAATGTAGGCTCTTCTCGGCTGCGCGTAGACTGTTCTGGGGAAGAGTAGTGACTGAACGGCCTTTGCACTACACTGCCCTTCGTATGGGAAAAACCAAGGCCGCATTTAGGTAAAGCCAAACAAATATTCGTGTTGCCAAATTTCGTCTTTACGTTGCTGGGACACTACCCTCCTTTGCTGTCAAAGATGGCCACCCAACAGGCCCATCTCAGCCTGTTGTGTGTGTGTTTTGACGTCGGCCCTTCTCGGCTGCGCGTAGCCTGTTCTGGCGAAGATAACTGATTGCACGGCCTTTGGATAACACTGCCCTTCGTATGGGAAAAACCCAAGGCTACATTTAGGTAAACTCAAGCACATAATCGTGTGGCCAAATTTCGTCTTTACGTTACTGAGACACTACCCTTCTTTGCTGTCAAAGATGGCTCTTAAGGCCCATCTCAATGTGTTGTGTGTGTGTTTGACGTAGGCCCTTCTCGGCTGCGTGTAGCCTGTTCTGGGGAAGAGTACTGATTGAACGGCCTTTGGATTACACCGCCCTTCATATGGGAAAACCCAAGGCTGCATTTAGGTAAACTCAAGCATACAATCGTGTGGCCAAATTTCGTCTTTATGTTACTGAGACTCAACCCTCCTTTGCTGTCAAAAATGGCCCGTTAGCTCCACCTCAGCCTGTTGCGTGTGTGTGTGTGTGTTTTTGACGTACGCCCTTCTCGGCTGCGCGTAGCCTGTTCTGGGGAAGAGCACTGAAGAGCCTTTGGATTACACCGCCCTTTAGATCGGAAAACCCAAGGCCGAATTAAGGGAAACCCATACACAGATTCATGTTGCCAAATTTCGTCTTTATGTTGTTGGGATAATCTCCTCCTTTGCTGCCAGAGGTGACCCCTTAGACCCATCTCAACTTGTTGTATGGTTACTTTTTTGTCGCAGGCCCTTCTCGGCTGCGCGTAGCCCTTTCTGGGGAAGAGTACTGATTGCACGGCCTTTGGATTACACCGCCCTTTATATGGGAAAAGTCAAGGCCGCAATTAGGTAAACCCAAACACACAATCATGTTGTCAAATTTCGTCTTTACGTTACTGGGACACTCCCCTCCTTTGCTGCCAAAGATGGCCTTTTAGGTTCACCTCAGTCAGTTGTATGTTTTTTTTTTCACTTAGGCCCTTCTCGGCTGCGTGTAGCTTGTTCTGGGGAAGAGTACAGATGTCTAATAATATGGAAAAGGAGGAAATTTGAAATGTGATATTTTGTGCTTAGGGGAGCCATACTATGTCTCAATGCTCCCTCCGGAAAAAAAAATCCTGCATTTTAATTAATTGTACTGGAGTAACTTGTATAAATATGAATGAAAATTAACAACTTGCTTATAGAATAGAACAATACATTTTTTATTTAAATACATTTTTAAATTTCTTGTCAAAAAATACACGAGTATGTAAACAACAAAACTTTTAGTTCAGAGCAATATTCGATTAACAATATTTTTTTAAGATACAACCGTGTTTATTTGTTTTGAATTTTCTTGGTTTGGTCGCTTTTATCTCTTGTGATAGTTTCGCTACCCATCACAGCTTCCGCAACTTCCTGTTCTTCGTAGGTTCCTGGGAGTCAGCCCCACTCTTCCCAAATTGCCTTTATATTGTTGGAACCCTCCCCCTTCTGTGCTGCGAGATGTGGCCCTCACGTCCATCTCAGACATTTATTTATTTTTTGTCGCCGAGGAACCCTGTAGGCCCTTCTCAACCGCGTACAGACTGAATCTGGGGAACAGTACCTACGCCTCAAGGAGAATAAGAAAGGTGATTGATGGTGGTTGGGGAGCCACGCTATGCTACAACACTTCGTCCATGACACGTGGAATTTGAACACGCAGTCCGGATGCAAATCGTTCTTAGGGGCAAGTGCCCCAAACCCCTGACAGCCACAGCGGGTCACGAATGGAAATATGAGGGTTGATAAGGTGACATACGGTAATGAGAGAATGTCCACCACGTCACAATACATAAGCAAACACCCTATGCCCAAGACGGGACTCGAATCCGCGACCCTTCGCACTGCGATGCATGGTGCACTTGCGTTACGATCTCGGCTGCCCAGGTCGGCCTACAGATGCAGGTACACATTTTATGACATTTTTCGAATATTTTTATCTATATTAATCCGGGGCGCGGAGCCTCCCTAAAGAAAATAGGAAACTCAACAATTTGGAGAGAAACAACTCTCAGGAATTGTCAATCTTTCTCGTAATTTATCAGGTTTTTGACTTTCCAAACAAATATCAGATACGATGTAATTTAAAAACGAATATGTTACAATGTCCCAAAAGCGACATTTACAAGAATTTTTCCACTCAATACCAGCTCGTATGCCATATTCGTAAGTATAAGTAACGAATGCTTTGCAGTCTTGGAATCTTAGTAACCTGCAACAGCATCATCAAATACAGCGTATGTCCTTTTTATGCCCACTCAAAATTGGACGTAGTCAGTCTGCTGAACAATCTAATTAATACACGTTATGCAAAGGTGTATCATGTTACGTACGAATTCATGCAATCAAACAATCAGTGTCCAATGAAATATGTATACATATTCCTCATCGTAATTTACATATTGCTTAAGAGCATGCCATTCTAATCGACCTATAAATCTCACATCCCAGGGAATATATAATTACCCAAAATTCGTTTCGACATGTTCTCGATAAGTAGATCATTTACTGTATTTCCACAGAAGCCAAGCATTTTTTACAGAGTCCTGACATAAATCAGACCAGTTGCGTTAACGAAATCCAAACAGAAACTCTGTGGAGGGAGAGACTATTAGTCCGTGTCTTGACATTGGCGAATTTCCGGGTAAGCTGGGACAGGCAAGTTCATTCCTTGAATGAATGTTCTACACACTGGGTACTCTGATTTAGCGTTCCCGTGCTATCCTCTTATCAATTTCAGACGAATACTCGAGAAATGTCTTAGTTATTATCGTCATTAGTCTGATATGGGACAATAAAGACCGCGGGTAATGTTTGTAAAGCGAGAGGATAGCCGAGTTTATAACCAACCAAGTCTATTATTTGTGAAATCAATAATGTGTTGTTCAATAATTTTCATAATGCTACCTTCTTACAAGAAAAAAATCACAAAAATAAAAAAAACTAGTTTTCTTTGAATAGGAGTACTAACTTGCCGTCTTTGTTTCAATTGTTCTAAACGGACAGCAAACTGTCAAATTCCTCAACGGACTTCGATCGCTCAGAGTGGCTGTTCGTTCTGCTGTCTGGTTGCGTTATGCCAATATAACAGTACAACATAACGAAAAACAAATTATCGCGGACCCGCGCGCAATCTTTCATCCCACATGACCTATCCTCGAAAACACGATTTAAAAAACACCAAATGCTGTAAAAGTAATTCAAATGTTCTAAGATTTTTTGAGATCCATTTCTGAATAGAAATTTAGCAACTGCAATTGAAATTTACTAATTAATCGGAAGTCTACATTATTTCAAAATAATACAAATTTTCAAAATTTTTAATAATATTTGCATTACTGTAAAAGGTTTTCAATATAACTGTAATTGGAATTACCTCTTATAATCTTAAGTCAATGACTCGCACCTAGACCGGAGGTTTTGTTTAATATCCCTTGTTCGATACAGCAAATACTAACATGATTCCTTTTACTTCTAGGCAATATTTTCTTCCCTTTTACCAAACGACACATCGTCTGTGTTCATGAAAAGCGACACTAAATAATTGTCAATTTGCATGTTTTTGTATGAGAGGAACCACTGATTTGTAACCAAAGATTAAGTGTTGGTTATATTTACCTGCTGTCTTTTTGAGATCTTCCTTTACGAAAAATCCACTAGTAAAGTGTACCATTCTCTTAACATAACTCTTCACTTAACTATACTGCGATTTTCGTAACTTTGCCCCTGACAGGAATCAGCTGTTTCGCTGCCATCAATCAGGAGCTTATATTTCGCGACAGTGACGTCACTACGGTGACGTTCAAGCTCCCGATTGGATGACACCGTCAACAGCTGATTCCTGTCAGAGGCAAAGTTACGAAAATCGCAGTATAAACAAAATGTTTTTTAGATTATCACGCTTCTTATGCACATATGGCGTATCACTGTTACTGATTTAAACTATAAATAAAACATTCTGGCAATTTCGCGATTAGGCGAATGTCCGACCAACAAGCGTAGAGGGCTGAAGCGGCAGACACAAACTCATAATCATAGCACTAACTTTATATGTCACGTTTGAAACGATTTCGCCGAAATATCCTAAAGCTGCACGGAAATCCTATTTTTAGCTCACGGCCTCTGGGATTTGTTTGCATATTACTGTGGAGCGCATGCCGGGAAAAAGCCGCGTTTGTTGCTGCCCCACGGGAGCTGTTTGTTTTCCATGCGCATGCTAGCCGCTCGTCGGGATAAACCGTGAAAGCTCCGGCAAACGGGAGCTCAAGAACAAGAAGCGAGCGATTTAGGAACAGCAAAGAGGAGGAAAAAAATGCCGCGAAGACCGAAACAATAAACTCATGAAGTGGTCTTTGTAGATTATGGACATGGACCAGGAAATTTATAAAAAAATATTCGACCGGCAGTACATGAAAAGAGAAACCATATTCATAGACGTTTATTATGCAACTGGTTCATAACGTTAAGCTTTATTGCATAGGTACATGAGAGACGAAGTTAGGCGACTTAATTAAGGAGTGAGTTTTCAAATTTGTTCGAATGCAATAAAGCAACATTACAAACGAGTTGCAATTTTCTTGTACAACAGGATTTTATATGTATAAGAGAATCAAGAAGAGAAAAGATCTTTGGAAAGATCTTGATAGTGATTACACGAGTATTTGACACCTGTGCAAAAAAAAAAGGTGTTCGGGTGTTCGGTTTTTACCGCTACCACCCACGATTCTCTGGCTGCGACTGGCTGAATGTGTGATGACGCAATTATTCGTGTCATAAATGGCAAATACGTCTGTAATACGCAAATAAACTATGCAATAAACTATCGGCTGAACGGTTTAGGCGCTAGCGTTGATCACAGGCGGACAGACAGACAGACGGATGGACGTTTTGCCGTCAGTCATTTTTACAGTATCAAGAAACAACATAAACATGGATTTTGACTACACCACGAGGTAGAGGATTTTTTCCTAAATTTAGCAATAGGTTTTATCGAATTTTTCCTCACTAGACTGCAGCTATAAGAGATTTTCTGGCGAAAAATAGCCGTTTTCCGGCGCACGATTAGATAACTTTCTCTTCTTACGGAGTATTCGTAAGGCGAGAAAGTAAACACACATTATATACTTTTGAAAGTTTACCATTGCGGATGATAAAACTTCATTGAGCAGCTCATTAACAATAGTATTCGTTTAGCTTAACCAACCTTCTTTCCTACACATTCCCTCTCTATGATTCCTCTTCCTATTTACATCTGAACTTACAACTTTGATTTCAATTTCTTGTCTTCATACGTAGTATTAATTTATTAAAAAGCTTCATTTATTATCGACAACCCACATAACAGTCCAACATAATACATCATACAACAGTCCAACATCATACATAGTTGCAACGTTTCGAGGTTAAATTTTCCTCATCTTCACCCTCAAACTCTTAGTAAATGTTTATAGGAATAGTTCAACAGTTTACTAAGAGTTTGAGGGTAAGTGGAAGCCTGAAGATGAGGAAAATTTAACCTCGAAACATTGCAACTATGTTTGATGTTGGACTGTCATGTGTGTTGTCGATAATAAATGAAGCTTTCTAATAAATTAATACATCTGAACTTATTTGTAAATATTAAATGGTTACATTAATTGAGCCTAGCAATTCTCGTCCGTCTTATTCCAAGCTTCCAGCTGCAGAAAAAATGCTTCTGACCGTGAGGTCATAGGAATCGAGCCCGATGGTGGCAGGATTTTCAATACTAGCTAGATAGCTAGGCCGAATTCAGCAGCTGTCTGGGGGGGAATTCTAGTGGCCGGCTGCCCTAATCGACAGTTTTTCGTGGATTCTCCGATCAACACCAGGCGAATGTTGGAGCGGTACACCGCGCGAAATGTTTCCTTCCCAATCCTTGTCCTTTCCTCATCCGTCACTTACACTCCCTTACTACCCTTACACACATACTCATTACACTACGATATATGTCGGGAGCTTAGAGCTTGTCTCGGCTTGGACGATGCCGAGCTGGTGGGAGATACCTGGTTGAGGAAACCCCCGTTACCCGGCGTGTAGGTCGGCGCCAGATCTTACCATCCAGCAGGGAAAGATCACTACCATGTCCCCAGGATCAAACGTGCACTACACACTTACGGGACTAATGACCAGCAGTTGATGAGCCCGGTAACACAAAATAGTCTATTTGAAATCAAATGTCTCTTTATCATATTCCATTTCGTTCCTCTTATTAATTCTTTTTAATGAGAGGAACATCGCATTTGCTCCTCAGAGACATGTAAAGTATGCGAAGAATAATAGCATTTTTTGGGCCTTCACTTGAAAAAATAGAGTAGTTTCTGAAACTGCCCTAATTGCTTTTCAAAGCAACATAGTACACAAGCACCAACCAAAACTGTTCGTAAACTGTCAACTAGTGGTATTTTCTCTGACACATCATTACTGAACTCACTAGTTATCACCGCTAACATCCTCTGTAATTTATTGTCCGAGAAATCTTAGACCACACGTCAGAATACGACAGGTGGTGTACATCTTACTATGCTTGTATCGAGACATCTCGTTCATTTAAACACGTATTACTAGAGTACTGCCCTCATCTGTTTGACAGTTATGTCTTCAGCTTTGCTTTACGACGTTCTCTACGAAATATGCCAAGGTTCGTACTGCTCAATGCTGTTGTAAACTGTACATGTTTAAGAGTAGTTATATTGCAATAGAGAGAACTGTCCATCCTCCAGCTGTAAAAAATAAAAGGATGACCTCCAGGATATTTTGAGTTACTTTCCCCTCCCCCAACACGTTCCACTGTCAAGAACTCCATTAAACAGTGGGATAAACTATGAAGAACGATTATAATTTTTAACACCATTCCAAATTTTAAATTTAAGGATATATTTTATAGCATAAAATAAGGGAAATATACGAATAAGTTAGTACAAGAAAAGGAGGTTCACGGGTAAATTGACATAAACCTTGACAAAAAAATATTTCTGAGTGAAAATTTCGAATGCATATGTCCATTCCATTACAAAAATATTGACACACATTATAAACAGCGAAATTGCAAACAAAAATACTTTTCTAATAGCATTGCGCTGAAGAATGTGTGTAATATTTACTTAGATTTCGGTAGAATGTAAATTCGGTTAAGGTTCAGTAAAGGATAAATATGTTACAGATAAACGCATTAAATCCAAAGAATAAATACAATTAAGTAAATCGTTAGTCATCAGTGCCAACTAAAATAAACCGACGATTTAGAAACAAGCGATTGCCCGACTAATAATAAGGCATCGACCATTCACAAAAACAATATTACGGATTATTCCTGGAATTAGAAGTGTGTGCTAACATATTCGAAAACAATTTTCAAACATATCTACAGCTTTAAATTGTTAAAACTATTAGCATGAAAGTGCAAGGACTCATTAAGCACTAGGAGATAGCAAATCGTAATCACATTAGCTTAATTTTCGTTTACAACTGGGATAAATTTCACCGCTATAGTGTTCGCCCAACTTCGCTATAACGAAGCGTTATTGCGAACCATAACGGGTGCCGAGCAGCAAATTGTAAATCAGGTCCCGAGAGAATGGGCGTTGTACTGCTAGGACCCAAAGCTCCACATACGTTTTCGAAAACAATTTTACAACGGATCTAATCATCAAATCAGAAGATATAGTAAGCACATTACATTAATCTTCATTTTCAAGTCTAATAAATCATCACTCTACAACAAAGTGTTATTGCGAATCAAAATGGGCACGAGAAAGTAACACCTAAAGAAGGCCAGAGAGTTAGGCGTATCCCGATGATACAATGCTTTCTCAGACATTCCGAAAATTCAACTTTTCGAATGTTTCTAGCTTTCGAATTATTAAAATTCTGTAAGTGCAGTGGTAAATTAGTGTTTAATTAAGATTCACTGGTCGTCTGGTCCGCATTATGAGTGCGTATTGATGTAGTGAAGTGTACGAAAGCTGAATGTACGCGACTCGTATCTTTCTTAGTGTTTTTATTTGGTAAGGAGATGCAGTCCAGAATACATATTGTTCTTGCATTTTATCTATTCATCTTTTTAGATTTAAACCACTAATCTGGAACGTTGTAGGAAAGAGATTTTTGGTGATGCTGAAATGCCCACACTTCTCGTCGTTATTTTAAAGTGGCGAGACCCTCTTCTGATTGTGAGGGCTGTCCTTTGGCAAAGCGGTAACGTCCATGTCAAAACACGCCGGTAAGGATCGTCACCTTTCTAATTCATATCTTTTGAAAAGGATGCTAATTTAGAGCCATGTTTCAGGTTCTTGTAGCACCTGAACAAATGAGCTAATTATAACGTATTGCAAATCCTGTCGACGCCAAAGGTAAGATCTAAATCACTAATAGGAACTGATGTTTCAGAGATACGTTTTCCTTTCAAAACATTATAAATTGTAAATACATTAATTAAATAAATGACTAAGAACAAAGACATTGGTAGTAGAAAGTAAATTATGAGTAGTGCACTTTTCATTTTCTACTGAGATTAATCGGCACAGAGCGTCACTGATAAGAATAAAAACGTGTAACTCGAGGAAACAGACCCGGGAAGGAGGCATTCCCCCTCTTAGAACTGAGACTTCCCAATCCTTTAGAAAATAATAACTTTCAAACGTGCCTTCCAAATGAAAAGAAATGATAAACATTACAAACAAAGACATTAGAAATCGTAACCACGTTATCTTAATCAATACTAACAAATCAAATAAATTGACTCATTATAACAAAGTATTATAGCGAATCCTAATGAGCACCGGAGCCAGCTCTTAAATCCGACCACAGGGAGGAGGACTGATATCCTCACAAATTCCTCCGGAGCATTTCGTCAATTATTATTTCCTCACGTACCCCTTACCTTCAAATGATCGGAAATGGTGCGCAAGACCATCATAAATTGTAGGGAGCATCAACTTAATCTTCACGCACTGCGCTCTATTTGAGCACTATAACGAAGCAAACAGCTGAAGAAGACCTAGGATGGAGGCATTCCCTCCTTAGAACCGAGTCTTCGCAATCCTTTAGAAAACTATAATTTTCAAACGTGCCTTCCAGATGAAAAGAAATCATAAACATATTACAAACAAAGACATTAGAAATCGTAAGCACATTACCTTAATCTTCACTAACAATTCAAACAAATTGACACATTATAACAAAGCATTACAGCCAATCTTAATGAGCACCGGGGCAACTCCTAAATCCGGCCACTCAATAATTTTTTTTCTTCACGTACCCCTTACCTTGAAATGATCGGAAATGGTGGGCAAGACCATCAGAAATCGTCGGGAGCATCAACTTAATCTTCACGCCCCGCGCTCTATTTGAACACTGTAACGAAGCGTTACTGCGACTGCTAATGGTGCCCGGGGGCAGCGTCTCAATCAGCCCGCAGGAGCTGGGCGTTGCTGCGTAGGGTCCAATGCCCCGGCCGCGGCGGCGGCGGCGGGCGCGCCAACGCGCAGGTGCACCAGCAGGTAGCCACGAGAACACTCGTGACGGTCTTTGTCGCGGCACGGGCGTGGGCGGCGCGGGCGGCGACGGTGGAAGTGACGTGAAGTAGCCGCTGGTGGTGGCGATGAAGAAGAGGTGAGAGCGGTGGTAGTGATGTGGCGTCGACAACAAAGCATCGATGTTGCCAAACCGATGTTCCAAAGTACATCACCGATGTTTTGTTAATCGATCGACCAAAAATCGTTGATGTTTTAATGCGGTGGTGACGGTGAAGGTAGTGGTGGCTGTGGCGGCAATGGCGACGGTGGAGACTGGGGCTTTGGCGGTATTTGCCCTGGTGGTGGCGGCAGTAGCTATGATGATAGAGGCTGTGGTGACGGTCGCGGCTGTTGCGACGGTGACCGAAGCGTCAATGGCAGTGGTGCCGTGAATAGCAACGGTTATGGTGATTGTGGAGTAGTGGTGGTGGTAGTGACGATGGCCGCAGCTGCGTGACGTGGGCGGCGGAGGCGATGGTGACGATGGTGGTAGAGTTGCCGCTGGAGTTGGCGGTGGCGGTGAAGAAGGGTACAGGACGGTGGATGTGGCGGTGGTGGAATCGATGGCGGCGACTGCAACGGTTGCGTCGGCGCCCGATGAAGCAGAACCGACGATATATTTTGCGTAATGGCGGTAGCGGCGGAGGCAGTGGAGGTGGCTGTGTCGATGTCGATTGTGGCGATTTTGGGGGTTGATATTGGGGGTTGCGGTTCTGGTGACTGTAGTGGCAGTAGCGGCGGCGATGGCGGTGGTTGCGGCGACAGCTGTGTCGAGAGTGGCTACTGGCGTATCAAAACATCGATGTTTTTACTTTCTCGCCTTACGAATACTTCGTATTTAATCGATCGACCAAAACCCATCGATGTTTGAAAGCTGGTACAGAAATATCAAACATACAATTCGTGAGAAAAATTTAATTTCACAGTGGCCGTATATATTCATTTATTATTAAAATCTAACTCAAAATAAAGTTATAAAACGCCTCTCCATGTAAAACATATGAAGAAAGACGAAGGAAATACAATATCATCAGCGCGAAAGATAGTGAGCTAGATGAAAGTAGTACGTCAGTTACTATATTATATTTTAACTTTTACAAACTTACGAGTATTAAAGCCTTCGTCCATAAATAAAACACAAAAAAGAAGTAGAAACATAGAGCACAAAAAAACGATGTTCAAAAAACATCGGCTTGAAATAATCGATGTTAAATACTTCTATGATTTTATGAAAAACATCGGTGTTTTCAAAACATCGACTTCGATATCGCATCCCTGGACGGTGGATGTGGCCGCAGTGGTGAAGTCGGAGGCGGTAGGGGCAACTGTGACGGTGATTAAGGTAATGTGGGTGCCGTATGTGGTTGTCAATGATTTAGGTTGAGTTGGTGATGGCGGTAGTGGCGGTAGATGTGTGGGTGTCGACTACGGCGACATTGACGGTGGTGGTTATGGTGACGGTACTGGTGGCTGCGGCGGGAAAGGCGGTGGCGGCGGTAGCTGTGGAGACGGTGGATGTGGCGGTGAAATGAAAGCGGCCGTGGAAGTGGCATTGATGCTACGCCAGTGGTTGTGGCGTCACTGGCAGTGGTGGCGGCGGTAGCTGTGACGACAGTGGTTGTGGATGTGGTGACGATCGCGGCTATGGCATCGGTGGCTGTGGCGACGGTGGCGGCTGTGGCGATAGTCGCTGTGGCGTGGAGGTTCTGGCGACTGTGGCGGCTATGGATCGGTGGCGTTGGCTGTGACAACGGTGGCTGTGGTGCCGGAGGCTCTAGCGACGGTGGTGGCTGTGGCGACGGTGGCGCTAGAAGCGACGGTGGCGGTAGTGGCAACGGTGAAGGTAGAAGTGACGGTGGCGGTAGTGGCGACGATGGCGACTGTGGCGGTAGTAGCGACGGTGGCGACTGTGGCGACGATGGCGGCTGTAGCGACGGTGGCGGCAGTGGCGACGGTGACTGTAGCTCTGGCGTCAGTGACGGAAGTGGTGCAGCGGTTGGCAGCGGTCATGTTGCTGGTAGGGTTGCGTCGGCGGGGACCGTAGCAGCAGCAGTGGCTGTGGCTGCATCAGGGGAGGTGGCGGCAGTGCCGACAGCAGCATCGGAGGCGGCGGCGCAAGCTCCACCTGCGGGGCGAGGAGCGCCTCCCGCCGCCGACGCAGCGCGCGCGAGACAGCTGAACGGGCCGTAAATTGCGCGCTCGTTTTCTGCAGGCGAGTCTCGTGCTTTCCGTTTTGGATACGGGGCTTTCGTGCAGGAGGGTCGGGCCGCGGATGAAATCAGCAGATCCCGTTACGATGCTGAAAGTTGTGGTTCGGCTCTGCAATGATAAGCAATTGCTACCTGCGAATGTGACGGGCAGAAATCAGATATCCAACTCTTGTCACGAACAGTGGTCGGCTCAAATCCACTTCGATTTCGGCAATACCGCAGTAAATGAGCGATACTTTATAACGATATCTAACTATACATATTTATTTGTTTTCCCATGAGGCAGATTTAATGCCTCGTGAGACTCACCGCTTTTTGCTGCTTTCCGTATTTTCCACAATTGTCGGTCTCGACTGCTTCTTTAGGATTTCCAGGCGCGTCAATTACGAAGGCTATTGGTCCCGTAAGTGTGTTGCAAGTAATAACCCGGAAGGTGGACGGGAATAGACCCTGAAAATCGCTACAAAGTGAGATCTTGTCAACCCAATCGCTGGCTAGTGGGGCTTTCCACAACCAGGTATCTCCCACCAGCGGGGCATCGCTACAGCTACGACAAAGGACAAAGCTTACGAGTGGTCCTCTCAACGTGTGTGGTGGTGTTGTGGATGTGTCACATAAAGGGGTGAGGGTGGAATAAGGAACAGGAAGAAATATCGCGGTCCATGAACTGTTCGTTAAAGTACATCTCCGGTATTCTCCTGGTATTGATCGGAGAAACCACGGAAAACTACAGAACAGAGCAGTCGGCCGCTGGAATCCTCCTCAGACTTCGACCTAGCTTCTGGTTAATGTCGAAAATCTGCCATTGGTAAAACACGAACCCTAGGACCACCAGGTCAACTACCTGCAATGGCAACGTTCGTTGCTCTCACCCATCTTAGTCGGCACATTTAGAAAAGAATAAAATATAATATAATATTTATTTTGCTACTTAGGAATACATAGAATACTTCCGGCGGTAGCATTTTCTAAGCAATTACTACAAATCCGCAAAACATCAAACAACATTTTAATATTTACTTATTACTAAAAACAATTTTCCAAGATTAATGTATTAATCCTATCAAGCTAAAGCTGACCTCAATATAAAATAACACGAACACAAAAACTTAATTTTAATGATAACATATAATGATAACAATTTATTTAATCTAATTTAAACATTTTTGACATTCTGAGGGAAAGTCTCCAGCACTGCTACTGGTAATTCGTTCCAATTGTGTATGGTTTTCTTTACAAATGAGAATTTACCAACATCTGTTCTCTGTTTTCTTTGTCGAATTTTGAAGCCATGATCCATTCGCACGACATGGTCCCATTTGTTGGGGATGTTCTGAATTGTAGGGATGGGCAATATGAGGAAGGTTGATCAGCCCATCGCAGGCTCCGCGGATGGTAAAGGCGATGGGATATGACAGGAAGAATCGCGCGCGCTCAGTATTCCGTATTTGAGGATCTGCTCCGGTACAGGCATAGAAATGATGTGGTAAATCACAGAAACCCTTGATGAGAGCAACCCTGAAAAGAGCACTCAGTCAAGGAATTCTACTTCGGTACGCACCACAAGCTCACCGATGTTCAACTGTCATGTTATTTTCTGGAACCATGTCGGAATCAAATTAGTGCCGGCAAAATTTCTGATATGCTCGAGTCCACGGGTACTGGCTTTACGCTCACGGCAATTGGTGAATGTAAATCTTCCTAAATATCAGGGTTATTCATATCTTTTCTGACTGTTTTATCTCCCGGCCAATTTTCGGTGGGTTTATATTTTGTTCACAATTTGTCATCCCCTCCTCTGGAAGCAAAAGAAATTAATTACGACCGTGTATAAAAAGCAGATGTTGTACCGCATTCTGCAAGTACTCTTAAGCTCAAGATACATCTTCACCGTCGAGTATAAATTACACACATTTCCGCGTTGGACGAACCTTTGTATTATACCATAACCACAATAATTTGCAAGGTGCATTTCTAGAGTTTTTGTAAATACACACACTCAATGTAATCCTTCATGTTTAACCCTTTAGTGAAAACGTTCTCCCATGTTTTATTTGGTCGAGATGTGCAGCATTGAACGCCAGAGAATCGATACGTTAACAAGTTAAACATTTCAACATTGATAATTACATCCGCAGACTACCCGTTGCGTGTAAGCGCGCCTTCAGCATTTGTACATAATTCAAACGACAAGGAACAAGCAGCTGGCGGGCTCTGTAATGCTCCGCCAGCGTTGTAAGCGAGTATTACTGGTTCTGTCTGGCGTGCCCTCACGTCCAGCCGCGACATCTCGGTGACAAAAGGCTGGTGTTCGGCTGGAACGGTTGGCGTCGCGGGCGCTAGCCGCGAGTGATTAAAGCCGAGGGTAACGCCCCGACGAAAAATGCGCTCACTTACGGGAGGAATGCAGGTCGTAATGCGCTCTTCGTAGGAAGAGGAGCTCCTCTTGCACGCATGAATCACACTGTCAGGTTCTGGAACTGCTGCTGCTGCTGTTGCTGCCGTTGGAGCGAGGGGACTTGCGGGATGCGTGAATCTAAACGCAGTTTCCTGACTTATTTAACATTAACGCCCTATTTTTTGGAAGATCATGGTGTTTTGGGACATTATCTAGAAGAAAAACAACTTTATTTTGATGCCGTTGTACATTGATGAAACTTTGAGAAGAGATATCCTGCCAAAATGAAAATTATTTTTCCAATTGATGATTGATTCATCGTTTGTATTTTTTTTAACCCCTTACTAATAGCTGCTTTACTAATCTACTAGGAAATGCCAAGTGCCAATTTGTCCGCTATGTAGCAAAAGAAACTATTACAAAAGAAGTTTAAATAATGCATTTACAAAAGAATTTTAAAATTCAAGAAAAAATATTTTTAAGGACGTTGTGTGTGGGACATAGCCATCAACAATGGATAGGATTTTGCTTCGCGGTTCATTAATAGAGAGGTTTTGAGGAGTAATAATAGGTAACTCCTCTAGTGTTTAACTTCCTTCCTCTAGTGTCTGATATTCCCCTTGGAAATGCATCAACTTGTTCCCACTAGGGACAAAATGTATCGAAATCTAGGTGCCTCACTTTGATTAGCGATTCCGAGAGCGTCAACTGCTAGTCCCGTAAGTGTAGAGCATGTTTTTAGTGCGGGAGGTGGCGGTGATTTTTCCCTGATGGCAGGCGAGGTCCGGCGCCGACCTACATCGGTTTTCCCCAACCAAGAATCTCCCACCAGCATGGCACCGAGTTAACCATGACTGTCTCCCGACAAGGTAGTGTAGAGCTCGTAAGTGTACGTGTATGTGTTAGGGGTGAGAACAGGACAAGTAAGAGGAAGAAGATCCCGCGTGGTGCGTGGTCCATTTGTTAGGGTACTGACCCGACACTTGCCTTGTGTTGAAAACTACCGATCAGAGCAGCCGGCCGCTAGAATTTTCCTCCATACAGCGACATAACTCGACTTAGTAATCAAGCTAATGTCGAAAATCCTGCTACCGCCCGGACTCGAACTTGCCATCAACGATACTGTAGAGGCAACGCTCTCATCAAAACTGAACTACCGCTGGTCGATGATAGGATGATAGTAAAAGGGGTGGCATGTATAGCTACGCTATGAACCGCATCGAAGTCACCGTAAGTGTAAAAGCGAAGCAACCACGAGTGCAAAAGCCAAGCCACCACGAGTGTAAAAGCGTAGCCACCACGAGTGCAAAAGCGAAGCCACAGTGAGTGTAAAAGCGAAGCCATCACGAGTGAAAAGCGAAGCCACCACGAGTGTAAAAGCGAAGCCACTACTAGTGTAAAAGCGAAGCCACCACGAGTATAAAAGCGAAGCCACCACGAGTATGAAAGCGAAGCCACCCCGAGTGCAAAAGCGAAGCCACAGCGAGTGCAAAAGCGAAGCCACCACAAGTGCAAAAGCGAAGCTACCACGAGTGTAAAATCGAAACCACGACGAGTGCAAAAGCGAAGCCACCACGAGTGCAAAAGCGAAGTCACAATGAATATAAAAGCGACGCCACAGTGAGTGTAAAAGCGAAGCCATCACGAGAATAAAAGAGAAACCACCAGGAGTGCAAAAGCGAAGCCACCACGAGCGTAAAAGCGAAGCGACGCACGGCCAGGCTGGTGGCACCAACGCTGCCTCAGCGGCGCGGCGCGGAGTCGTAATTCACAGGGCGGCTGCGGCGGCCGACGCGACGGGAGCGCCAGCGCCGTTAAAGGGAACGCGCAATTTCCCGGCGGCTCCTTCATCTCGGCGCCACAGCCGCCTCGCTCTCGCCCCGCGACTAACGATCTCACGGCGCAGGCGCCACAGACACCGACACGCCTCGGCGAAGGCGAACAGGCGCTGCCGCGTGGTCCCTTGCGAATGATCCCAAAAATAGTAATGACAATGATGATGATGATAATAATAATAATAATAATTATTATTATTATTATTATTATTATTATTATTCCTCTAAATCACGACTAAAGATGTTATGTGTCGGCTGAATATAAAATCTACTCCAGGTTGCAACCAGCTACCTAAGGAGCAGATCCGGTGACTGTCAGTGCCTCTACAATACTTTGCGCAAAATGTGGGCTGTTAAAAATAAAGCGATTTCTTGTACTTCTCAGTCTTTTGGATTACCTGAGAGTTTAGACAAGTTCTTACACAAATTTTGCGGAACAAATCCCAGAGCTCCGATAACTATCGGTACGACCTGTGCTTTACATTATTATTATTATTATTATTATTATTATTATTATTATTATTATTATTATTATTATTATTACAGTGCTACATAAAATCAGAAAGGATGTCAGCATCATCCACAACACAGTTCCATTAGCACGTAATCTCCACTCAGCATATTCCAATCAGATATCAAAATACCGAGAACTTGCGGAAGAGATCAAGAAGATTTGGAAGGTTGAAAAAGTGCACATCCGCCCCCTGACAATTTCTACCACCGGGATAGTAACAAAATCCGTACCAATTTCTACCGGGATAGTAACAAAATCGCTCATTAAACAGCTACAGAAACTGAATATAAAGCATGTACTGGCAGCAATTCAAAAAGCTATCATTCTGGACACATGTCGCATTGTGAGAAAAACTATTACTGATATGTCTGACATGTAGTATGGAAGGACCTAAGAGAAAATACACAGATCTCGCTCGATACTTGCTCATCGGAGCCGTACGAGTGAGTCTAGTCACAGCACCTACTTGTAGATGTTGCTGTGCCCTGTGATTAAAATGTCGTAACCAAGGAGGCAGAGAAACTTCTTAAATACAAGAGTTTGGAAATTGAGATCAGCCGAAGCACATGTCGTCCCGATTGTTATCGGAGCTCTGGGATTTGTTCCGCAAAATTTGTGTAAGAACTTGCCTAAACTTCCAGGATATTCAAAGGACTGGGAAGTGCAAGAAATTGCTTTATTTGGAACAGCTCACATTTTGCGCAAAGTATTGTAGAGGCACCGACAGTCCCTAGATCTGCTCCTTGGTTGCAACCTGGAGTAGATTTTATATTCAGCCGACTCATAACATCATTAGTCATGATACAGAGGAATAATAAAATTAATAATAATAAGAATAATATACTGCTATTTTTTGGACATTTATACAGAACGGACGACAACAGATTAGCCAAGCAGAAAATACCATTCGAACAAGAAGTCGACACTAGCCTGGATTCAAGAAGTTAGGAAAGATTTGGAAAGAAACAATAAACGTGAATGAGAACCAATAGAAAGAGAGGTGTTTAAGAAAGTGTTGCAAATGGAAAGATACCAAGACAGGAAGAAAATAAGACAGGATCAAAATGGTCCGAGGAGAGGAAAAGGATACGTAGTGAGAAGATGAAAGAGTACTGGAGGAAGAAGAAAGAAAGACAAAGGTAGAAGCATTGAAATTGGTGAGTGGTTCCTCGATGACTCAAACGAGTGGTTCCTCGATGACACACACACGTGTGTGTGTGTGGTGTGTGTGTGGTGTGTGTGTGGTGTGTGTGGTGTGTGTGTGTGGTGTGTGTGTGGTGTGTGTGGTGTGTGTGGTGTGTGTGTGGTGTGTGTGTGTGGTGTGTGTGTGTGTGTGTGTGTGTGGTGTGTGTGTGGTGTGGTGTGTGTGGTGTGTGTGTGTGTGGTGTGTGTGTGGTGTGTGTGTGGTGTGTGTGGTGTGTGTGATGTGTGTGTGTGGTGTGTGTGTGGTGTGTGTGTGGCGTGTGTGTGTGGTGTGTGTGGTGTGTGCGTGTGTGTGTGTGGTGTGTGTGGTGTGTGTGTGTGTGGTGTGTGTGTGTGGTGTGTGTGTGTGGTGTGTGTGTGTGTGGTGTGTGTGTGGTGTGTGTGGTGTGTGTGTGTGGTGGGTGTGTGGTGTGTGTGGTGTGTGTGTGTGGTGTGTGTGTGTGGTGTGTGTGTGGTGTGTGTGTGTGTGTGGTGTGTGTGATGTGTTTGTGGTGTGGTGTGTGTGTGGTGTGTGTGATGTGTTTGTGGTGTGGTGTGTGTGTGGTGTGTGTGGTGTGTGTGATGTGTTTGTGGTGTGGTGTGTGTGGTGTGTGTGTGTGGTGTGTGTGTGGTGTGTGTGTGGTGTGTGTGATGTGTGTGTGGTGTGTGTGATATGTGTGTGGTGTGGTGTGTGTGTGTGTGGTGTGTGCGTGGTGTGTGTGGCGTGTGTGTGTGTGGTATGTGTGGTGTGTGTTTGTGGTGTGTGTGGCGTGTGTGTGTGTGGTGTGTGTGGTGTGTGTGATATGTGTGTGGTGTGGTGTGTGTGTGGTGTGGTGTGTGTGTGTGTGTGGTGTGTGCGTGGTGTGTGTGGCGTGTGTGTGTGTGGCGTGTGTGTGTGTGTGGTGTGTGTGGTGTGTGTGGTGTGTGTGTGTGGTGTGTGTGTGTATGCTGCGATTCTGACCGGGAGGCCTCAGGGTTTTCGACATTAGCAATATAGCTATAGGTCGAATGCAGGTGCTGCCTAATGGAGAATTCTAACGGCCGGCTGCTCTGATAGCTAGTTTTCCATGGTTCATCCTAGCAATACCAGGCGAATGCTAGATCAATACTCTCAAAAATGGACCACTTACCGCGCGATATTTCCAACCATGTCATTGAGCTATCCTCTCCCTGTACTTACAAACACACTTACTGCACTACATTACCACACATTTGAAGAGATCACTGAGGACCTTAGAACTTGTCCGGGATGGGGACTGTGTCTTACTGGAGAAGATCCCTTGTGAGGAAAGTATCCCGCGAGACGTACACGTTGTCGCCGGATCTCATCACCACGCGGGGGAATAACACTGCCACTACTTCCCAACATTCACTACACAAACGGATATAATGACCATAGCAGTTCATGTGCTTGGAAACATAAATCAATCAATTGTATGAATCAGTACGAAATACTGAAGAGGAAGGAGTAGGCACATTGTACACTTTCAACGAGTGAAAATCAACAGACCATCTATACCATTAAACAATTAAGAAAATACACGCCAACCTTAATCAGAATTACGACTTAGAATATAGACGAAACAAAACAACATATAAAAATAAACATAAAAAACAAGCGAAAAAGATGCCCAAGAAAGAAATTAATAGACGAAGGAAAGGGGTTTTGAAACTGGAAGGGAAACGGAGATGAGAAGAGAGTAGAGAGGAAGTCGCCAAAGAATCGATTGATTCAATAAAAAGGGCATGTCAGATTCGCGAAACAATCGTTTCGCGACTTTCGTTCTTATTTCCATTGTAAATTCATCCTGGGATTTGTGGCAATTGACCAGATTGTGGACACTGCAATCTAATTACAAATAAATATTTATCTGTTGAGGGTTTTTTGGGCAGTTTGAAGATCCGCACTCCCGCAATTGAAACGATTTAAACGTATCTTTAACCCTCCAGCGGGCGCGCTATCGTAAATTTTACGACAATAGCAGATTTTTTTGTTTTGCTGTCGACTCATTGTTGTCAAAGACTTCTGCGTTCTTGGTATCCTTGCAGGTATCTTTAGCGATGCATTCCTGCAGCCACTGTTTAGTTTGCAAGCTATATTCAGTTTTTGTAACGCTCTATTCGGGATAAGTGCAAAGTGACGTAAATTTTAAATATTGTATAATAATTTGGCCTAATAGAAATTTTCTGTAAATTGTCCAGATAAACAATTCATGTGAACGAAAATCAGAATATTCTTCAAAAGCTGTCTGATCGGAGGAAGATCATCAATTGGATAGTGACAGTGACAGTAAACGAATGTTGAAAATATAGACGAGGATCAGAACGATACTGGATCGGAACAAGATCTTTTTGGTACTAAATACGATCGTTTATCAACGGATATGTTTTTTGGTAGTAAATATCATTCTTAGATATTATAATGCGACATAAAATTCCATTATTCTACAATTTTTTTAATTTTTTCATGAGTCATTGAATGTCGTAAAATTTACGACACGCGCCTGCTGGTGTGAACATTTTACGCGCGTCCGCTGGAAGGTTAAAAATGCACCGAATACATATTGATTCTTATGAATTGCAAAAGAGTTTAGGAGTTTTATTTGTACACCTCGAAATACTTAGGTTCAGGCGTCATTATTACCCTCTACGAGATTTGGATAAACAATCAATAGATCTGACATAAACACACATCATCCACCAAAAATACGTTTCGCAGCTTCTTCTGGAACATATCGTGGCAGCGATGGTACAACGGTTAGCGTTTCGGACTGTTACACCCCAGTTCGCGTTCAAACCCGATTGAAGCCATGGATTTTTAGGGGCGAAAAAATCCTTCGTACGCCTTCCTTCGGAAGGGAAGTAAAGCCGGCTGTCCCATGTTAGTAGATGCATGTAAAAAATCCTCAAGCGTAAATGACGCCTCTGAGCAAAATTCAAAATCGCCTCTTTCATCGCCCGAGATAATACCTTCTTCCTCGACTAGGTGAAAGGAGCGTAGCGACATTTGCGTGGTCAGACGGAAGAGTAGGCCTCATGGCCTGAGTCTCGCCACGTAAAATAAGACAATTCAATTCAAACGTTTTCATTTATTTTTTTCTCAAAAAGTGCACGTGGCATAAGTTTATATTTTTTTTCTCAAAAAGTGCACTCGTGCACCCACTTCCGTGCACGAGTTCAGTGATCTTAGCAGTCCAGCACGACCTCGAAAGAGGCGAAACAAACGATCAGCCATTTTCTTGACGGCGCCGTGTTCAATTAAATCGCGGGAATCGTTTCAATATCGCGCTACAAGCGGTGGCTTCCAAACATGGAAAGGCGAGCAAACGCGCAGCTGTTGGACCATACCGATGCGAGCCTTAACCGTTACCGCACACGAACCAAGTAAAATTTGTAGGACTCTGGATCATTCGTCTGGACGTTTACTAACAGTACGATTAACTTACGAGTAAACTCACTTCCTGTCACATGACGTACAAAAAATTAAACAGAATTCTTCGATTAGATGGAAGGGAGTAGGAATGATTTACTCCTTTCCCTTCCACTGTTGAGTAAATGGCACAGTTAAACACCACTTCCGACATTTTTAAGAGCTGATAATATATCATATTTTCCTGGCAGGACGTCGTAAATTTTAAAAGTTTTGCTAAATATATTTAATTTTTTACCACACATGTTGAGAAGTTCCACAGAAATAATTTCACCGTTGCTCCGTTGAAGACTATGGCAGGAAATGTCTGAATACAACTTATTTTCTCTTCCTCTGTTGTCAGCATTAAAATATACTACGAATTTATGTTTGCCATTTGAACGATGAACAAAAAAATCGTTAATAGGATGCAAACAAAATGTTTAAAGGGATAATTTCAGTAAAGTAAATTGCATCCGACAAGCTGACAAGGGAAACGATATAATCAGCCTCTTTCTTTTAGGAAAAAATATAGTAAATATAAAGAAATTGCTACAGTTACAATAAACGTCAGCATTTATTGTCAGTTTATAACAATTTTATGTCACGATCCGACTAGCTAATAACAGCTTTTTCTCTCGACTCTATCAGCTTTCAACTTTTTTTCTCTTCCAGCATGATTACAATGATTCTCGGAGACCGCGGGCATTTTGACGTCACCACATAAATTATATTAGAACTCTATTTAATAATGTAGTGTTAAGAACACTAGTACCGGTACTGGTTGCATAATTACTGTTGACAAAGAGTTCTGATGACTGGGAGATCACGGTGTGATCCCGGGCGAATGCCATAAAGATTCGAAATAAAAATTCTAGCTAGGGAACTCTCAACAAATCGTAATTCACACTCAGAATAAATACAAATTCTGGGGACCGTCTGAATACATATAGTGGCTCCTAGCCCATCAAAATAATAAGAATTGAATATAAAAATATTTGTTGCTTTTTCTCCATTTCATTACTTCCATTTCTTTATTTCTTTAACACCAAAAACAGTTAAAAACTATGTGTGATAAAAACTGTATGTGAACAGGTGCCCTAAATGTGGGACTACAATCTCAAATTTTCATATTTTAATAGAATGCAAAGATTACCAATGTGACAGAAGTGGATTGCCTTATAACATGAAGAATTGTTTAGACAATGTCGACAGTGTGTACAAAGTTATGAACTTTTTAAAACAAATTGGTGCACTTAACAGTATCTAGAATGTAAACTCTGTAAATGTAAAACGTAAAATGTAAAATGCAAAATGTACAATGTAAAAGTCGCTAATGACCTACCCGTCGATGCGACTATAAATAAATTTTAAAAAATAAGAAAAAAAAACTGTATGGGGAGAGGAGTATTCTGCGCACGTTTTCATCAATTCTGGTATCCCTACCCTAAGCTATATACAAGCTGAATTCTGAATACAGTTGGGCATCATAGATTTTTGTTAAATAATAAACATTTGTAATTATATCATATAATATTTTTGTAGCCTCATCGCTAGCTCTTGGACAGCGTGCTCGCTCTCCACTACGCGACTCCAGGTTCGACTCCTGGTCGAGCCAAGACTATAGAGAGCGTTTTTCCTGCAGTGTCCCAGTATACTGAATTGAACTGAATTGCCTTATTTTACGTGGCGAAACTCAGGCCATGAGGCCTGCTCTTCCGTCTGACCACGCAAATTTTGTTACACTCCTTTCATCAACTAGAGGAAAGAAGGTGAGGAGGACTGAGACGACGAAACCGGCGATTTGAATTTAGCTCAGAGGCTTCATTTAGGTTTCTTTTACATGCAAGTAAATCTACTAACATGGGACAGCCGGCTTTACTTCCCCTCCGAAGGAAGGCGTACGAAGGATTTTTTCGCCCCTAAAAATCCACGGCTTCGATCGGGTTTAATCCCGCAAACTTGGGTATAGCAGTCTGTTACACTAACCATTGCCTCAGTATATGTTGCTATGTGACGATGAGAAAATTCATTTATCAGGTTGTGAAGACCGGAATGCGGCGTGGGGATGTCTACGTGCTAATCACACGTACTCCCTTGACCCATGGCCGCGAGGTAGGGACGTCGCCGGTAGGCCTGAGTCCTTTCCTGCCCTTCATCTCCCCTCACCATCACCCTCTCACCGTCTCTCTCTCTCCCCCCTGTCACTGTCTGTCTGTCTCTACCGCTCTCTGTCCTTCTCATTCACATTTAATTGCAGATTCTGCACATCTCTGAGCAGGTGAGGTAACATCGGGAAGCGCCGGACCAGCAAAAATGTAATACAATGTTCAAGAAGCTTTCATCCTGTAGATTACGGTGTGAGAAACGTTTATTTGAGGTCTTTGACTTCAAAATTTTAGTTTTTAAGGCCATAGAACGCATCGTTTAGGAGTTATTCCACGATAAAGATTCAAAATCCTGACGAATGTGTTGCGGATTGCAGTTGACGTAAATATTTAGTTTTGTTGTAAATATTTAGCCGTGTAGTGGATTTACAACAGATTTAACAGCACATAAACCTTCTCGGTGAAAAAACATGTGGAAGTGTGAACTTTCATGGAAATTGGTTTCACGGTGTCGGAGTTTAGATCTTATACGAAACGAAAACTCGTGACCCCCCCCCAGATCCGCCACTATCGTCTTCTGCATCTGTATCAAAACATCGGACCTTCTCTTAAGGCGGCTCCACACATTCGCTATTCGGCGAACAGCGAGCAACCGCTCGCCGAATCCCGAGTAGTGTGGATGGGTCGCTAGCTATTTGCCGAATGACGAACATTCGGCGCTCGCCCTACCCACCGCGTGTCGGTCTTTTGGACACATCAATAGGAGCGAACATTTGCCGAACACATCAGCTGGTCGGGATCGGGCGAGCAGTAGATCGCTGCTCGGCGAATGCCGAATGTGTGGAGCCACCTTTACGGCTAGCGGCCCGCGGCCCTGCCGGCTCCCTTCCTTTCACTTGCACCCGTTGCGCGCGCGACAGCGACGGCGACGGTGGGTCGTCATTAGGAGCCATTTCGCAAGCGAACGACGCAGACTGCGCCGGGGAACTAATTACGAACCGATCACGACGCTCTCGTTAATCCCTCGAGCACTCACACAGACACACACGTACAAGTATGTCCTCTCTCGCTATTAGGGGTGGCGTCGGCATGGCGCGACATCACCCAGTTCCCAGTCACGGAACACCCACGTAGTGTTGCCAAGTCTGCGGGATTCCTGACGCACTCACTCTTTCTCTCTCTCACACACACACACACACGTATGTCCTCTCTCGCTATTAGGGGCTGCGGCGGCATGGCGCGACATCACCCAGTTCCCAGTCACGGAACACCCACGTAGTGTTGCCAAGTCTGCGGGATTCCTGACGCAGCTGAACAGAGTGGAAAAGAAAAACTTGCGAAAATGAATTGAATTTTCTTCAATTTCGTTTATCTTCACCTTGTCTGTAATGAAACCTGCCAAAGGGTAGCTAATAATCGCAAAAGGGAACAAACGTCACATGTATAGCTCCATTAAATGAAACTTCCCAATATACGTTTATTTGGTGAAAAGTGATCATTTTTGCCTCTCTAAATGCCCTAGAAATTTGTTACGTTCTGAAATTTGTTTATTCTGAGACGCCATTAGATATTATTACATTAGCATTTAACAATTATATAGATTCATATTAAACTACCTAAACTAGTTAAGCAATTTTAGAAAAATGCAAGTTTGATTATGGAAATCCATACTTAAATTTACTAGAAGTTTATATTTATTAGTCTTTTGAGTTGGAAAAGTCTGATTTAAATTTAGCGGCTATTTGTCGGAATTTGGAAAGGCACCGTCTAGGTAAAATGCATTTATATCGAAAACAACTGGCAACGCTGCACCCATGACGTCATGCGGACGGGCAGCGAACATGTGGACCCAGGAGTATTATTGCCGTTATCGTTGGTAATATCGCACGGTCGACTTTTCCATATCCGATCTAATTAAAAAACTGTATCGTGTTTGCTCGAACGTAATGTTGTTTGGTTTAGTTGGATTGCTTGGAACAGGTCCCGAAGGAGACAGGAAGATCGTGCCGCGAGTGACTGGAACTTCTCTGCAGGAGTTTTACAGCCAGAAGTATATCGTGTCTTATATAAACGTTTGGGGATTTATGTACAGTCGTAATGGCAACGTGGAAGTGGAACTGTATCGGTATAATGAGACAAAGTGAATTTAAAATTATAATTATCAGTAATTCGAGCACACGAAGCAGTATGAACAATATTCTGTAAGAGATAGTAGTATGTTTTCTCTAACCTAAACATCACTGTTCTCCTAAATTCAAATGGTGATACATGCTTTCACAGGAATTTTACATCTTGAAAGTTTTATGCATTGTGGTAGAAGATGTTTCATTAATATTTAACTGTTTCTGTGTAGTTTATTACTCAGCTCATTAGAGAGATAATTCATTATAATACACGCCGTCGACATGGAGTAATGAGACAGAATTATGATATAAACGTTTTCTGTTCCAAAAACTATTATTTGCATTATTCTCAGAAGTAGAACAGTGATTGAATGAGAAAAAGAACCTTTTTATCACACGTCTTCTTGAGAAAGTGTTACTTATCAAAAGTAATTAGGATATGAATAAACGCCTAATTACTTCCATTTGTACTAGTTCGGAATATGTTCCAACCTACATTAAAACACAACTAATATATCTTTTTCGTATTAGAATGTAAATGTTAAAAAAACTTGGTAAAGCAGTCCTCAAGATGAAAAGTAAAACAGTGGTGGACAAACATATGCCGTGTACGTGGTGCTACTTTATTATATGTTTTCATGCGAAAGAACTAAAGTTTCATCTTAAACCATAGACCATTTTCTCCGAGGTTTGTGCAGTCTTGTTTTGAGGAATGTTTCAACAGCAGAGATGTTCTAAATTGACTAGTTAACGATAGTTGAATAGCAATCCATTAAATAAGACACAATCAACTCTTGAATTAAGTTGATACTCTGTATGTTGGGCATACATTACGAAATAACATGCTTACATTACTTCCACTGAGAAAAACAAAAAGTGAGTGGCATTTGGAACAAATGGTGAATATATTTCCATCAAATATTAAAATTGGAGGGAAAAACGGCATAAATGCTACACGTTGCTTTCACCTCAAGACCTGTATCACCAACACTATAAATCTATTCCCCTCGCACACGTTAAGTGTAGCACTCGTTTTCAGTTGCTCACGTGAGTTTAATCGGAGCACCTCATCAATGTTTTACTTATACCCCGTATCAATGTTCTTCTGTTTTTTCATCTTCCTCATCTAGCGTTCAATACTACACCTCTCCCCCAAAGCATTGGTTCTCTTTTTAACATTTCCTGTAGAGTCTCCCTAAGGACATTTCCCATACCACTTTCCCTCAACAGAACTCCTATGAAGCTTTTTAGTAATGCTCACTTCTAAAGTGATCATTTCTGAAGCATGCCATTTCTGCATTTCAAGACTCAGAGAAAACTTAAAACACAGGTTATCTCATAACTTCGTTTTTCCATTTACACCATTAATACAGCCCATGAATGATACGTTGATAATCAGTGACGCAGGGAGCCCTGAAGAAATCGAGTTCTTGATTTCTCTGATCGCTTCCAGACAAATGCAGGAGCGAGCACGCTATTCAACGGGCAATGAAAATTGAGCAAACATTTCTTCTCATTCAATTTCGTTCGCAACCATATCGCCCAATGGAAAACGCGACGCTGTGTGTGTGTGTGTGTGGGGGGGGGAGTGAGCACTTGGCATAGCTTCCCTGACATAGCCAGTACATGCTGGCAGAGAAGAGACATTGTTTCACCAGAAAATTGAATGTGTTTCAAAACAAATAAGATGTACTAGTATTACCTGTGCGAACTTTTTAAATTATTTTAAAAAATTAAATATAGCTTCCTATTGAAACCTATCTTTAAAAGATCAGACACTAAACTGTCACATCACACAGACATGAATGGGAAACATTCTAACATTCATTCCTACGCGTTAAATAAAAAGAAAGGACCCTGTCATCAAATTCAAAAAATATTAAATGTTCAGTTTAGTGTTATATTTCGAGATTATATACTTTTCTGCTTAGCTTAATAAAGAACAGTTTATATTCTCTCCATTTTTTTCGATTTTTCTTTCCTCGCTAAACGTGTCGTTTTCTCTTCCATGACCCAGTTTGGGTCCTCGAACTGCAGCCCCCAAAATATCGGTGTCTAAGCATCCTGGTCACGAGCACATTGGCCTCAGACTCAGCATCTCCATTTCTTTCTTCTGGCGTCCCATAGAGGTCTTGGTTGACAGCGTGTCCGATGCGCAGACGGCTTTCTCGGCCTGGGCCAATCTACCGGGACAGCATCACCCGCCTCTCGCCTTTGCAAAAAAGAGAGAGCAGCCATCTCGTCTCGACCCGCCCTTCTTTCTGCAGAGGTGACCTCACGTGTCGGCCCGCTCTGCGTGTGTACTCGCCGCATAGGCGGCCCCTGGGTCGATAATGACCCGTTGGACACGGGCGCCGTGGACCAGGGCGGAGGCGGTAGTGTAAAATGCGACGGTGGTGATGGAGTTGGAGGATGGTGTTGGCGACTGCGACCACGGCGGTGGTCGAGGTGGTGGGGGAGGATGCGAAGGAGGAGATGACGGTGGAGGTGGCGAAGATGGTGGCAATGGCGGGGACAGTGTTACCAGCGTATGCTAACACTGCATAGTCCGATTAAAAGACGTTGGTGACTGACAGCTGCGAATGGAAAGGAGCGACGTTTACAGGTAGCGTACCACAGAGCAAGTGTTCCCGGAACACGAAAATTGACACTTGAAATAAATACTTATTAAAGTAACCAAATCATACACTCATATTGTACGAAGCTATAGCTTCAGGAGCACAATTGTCAATGACCAACTTATTTTAATCGGACCATAGGAGGTCTTAGGGTTCGCGTCTCGACGGTGGCAGGATTTTCGACGATCTAAATAGCTAGAACGAATTCAGCCACTGCCTGGAGTAGAATTCTAGCGGCCGGCTGCTCTGATCGGTAGTTTTACTTTGTTTCTCTAATCTGCATCAGAAGTAACTAAATCATATATTCATATTGTATGAAGCAACATATTCAGAAGCACAACTGTCAATCACCAACGTATGTTAATCGGACCATAGAGTATCGCTAGTACAGGCTGTCGCCAAATTTACGTCTTTTTTTGGCTGTCACACATTGCCAAGTTTTGGCGATGGAAATTTATTGAGGTAACTTGATTTTTTGACTACTCAATCTTACGGTTATTTTATAATATTATTTTGTTGTAACGCCTCTAGGATGGCTCATGAGCAGCGGACTAGTTTCCCGTGGTGTGGACCCAGGTTCGATTCTCGGTCAAAGCAAAAAGAGTTGTGGCTTTCCTTTGAACGTTTTTACAGCTGTGTGATGAAGAAAAGTTCAGGCACGCGAAATTTGTTCGTTACGGTGAAGGGAATATGTCATGTTCGCCAAATGTCTCTCTTACCTTCCAAGCGTGGGGATCAAATTAGACCTTGAGGACAGCGTTAGCTAGCCAGCAAAGTGGGGCAATCGATCCAAAATGCCAAATACACGTACATAAACATTTTGTTGCATTTTATAACGCGACATTCAATTATTAAATAAAGTTTTGTTGCATTTTATAACGCAACATTCAATTATTTAATAAAAAAGTTCATTCTGTTTCACTGTTCTGAATGCAAATGAGTATATTTGTATATACAAAAAACGTTTTCTTGATTTATTTCCATATTTATTTCAACCTTTCAATTTGAAAGATTGACAAATGACGACATCTGTCAGATTCCTGGCGACATTTGGCGACATATCATGTAGGCTGGCGATAACGTATATAACATTAATGGGAACGCTGGGCAGGAACGTTGGCGGGGCGACAGATGATTCCAAGCGCGTCAACTGCTAAGGTCATTAGTTTCGTAACTGTAGTGCATGGTTTCCTCGGGCTGTGGGGGAGGCTGTGATCTTGTTGCGCTGGATAGCGAGATCCGGGACCGATCTACCGTCACTAGCGGGATTTTCCCCTAAACAGGTATCTCCCATCAACGGGGCACCGCCCCAAGCAAACTCTAATCTCCCGGTCTTCCGACGTGTGTGGCAGTATAGTGCATGTAAGTGTGTGAATAAGAGATGGGGATAGGACAAGGAAGAGGAAAGAAAGATCTCGCGCGGTCCGTGGCCCTTTTGTTTGGGTATCGGCTCCGGCATTCGCCTGGTGTTGATCGGAGAAACCACGGAAAACTACCGATCAGGGCAGCCGGCCGCTAGATTTCTCCTCCAGACAGCGACTGAATTCGACCTAGCTGACAAGCTAGTGTCGAAAATCCCGCCGCTGTCTGAACTCGAACCTAGGACCTTCCGGTCAGAGGGACTGCAGTGACATCAGGTTGATGCACTGAGCCGTCTCTCCCAGTGGGTTCGGAGGTGGAGGCGGTAGCAGAGATGAGACGCCGAAGGTAGAAGAAGAAGAAGAAGAAGCAGAAGGCGCGTGGGTCGAGGCACTCGCCCGGTCGAAGACGCGCGCCGAATCGATTGGGAGCTCTCTCTCAATCGAATCGTCTGGGTCCTTCGGGAGGAAAGGGGCTCTTGAAGTCCGTGTGTGGGAGTAGGTTGATCTCGGGGTCTTGCTACTGATGTCACTCGCCATTATGAGGTCTGCCAAGTTAGGGATGGACGTTTGTGTGGTTCTGTTGTGGAATGAACTTGCAAGTTCTCTGAGGTAGGAACAGAATCGCTATTGGTACACTAGTCCACACGCATCACTGCCTAAGCCTAATTCTGCGAGGATGTGTAGGTGGATATCAATGATATACTTTTATGGATTTATACAATATATGGTTGTTCAGTTTACACATTTCATTTAGTCTATATTTTCAAATTTCAGAATGTTCAATGGAAGGTTCATATTTGTACGTACTACGTTTTTGTGAAGATAGGTATCTTGTACTTTGTACACGATACTTACACGGACTTTTGGACTTTCACGGAGACGTACCAAATGTCGTATGTTCATGGAAGGTGAAGGAGTGTAAAGATTCGAGGTCTCGAAAGTTGGAGACATTTGGAATTTAGGTAAATTTTCACATAGAAAATATTTTTATTTAGCAATTTTTGGGACAATACTGTAGGCCTTCTTTCTTCCTTTTTAAAAAAATATCCGTATTTCTTATATGTCTGCTTATTTAAAACTGAATAGCTTCGGGATATTTTATAATACATTTCATGTGTTAAGTCTACCATTCAATAGTTGCCTTATGCTACTATATTTTAAAGTAATCCACGCCAATGATGTGGAAAGAAACGATAAATATGCTTGTAGCATACCTTCAAATTCGATAAAAAGACCTTGTGGAGCTTTTTTTCTTACAATTTGAAAATCTACAAAATACAATGAGTGCCGTTACAACTAACTTAATGACACTCACGAAACTTCCCCAAAGAAAGTACTCCATTGAAACCTGTTTGCCGATTAAGCACACGCACCGTGCAACATATCTACAGATTTAGAGATTTTTAATTAAATTTCTGGTAGGTTTCAGTTTATCGAACCTATTGGAAAAAGTCTAGCATGCTGAATAGGAAACGCAGCTGGAGTAGGCTACATGAAACATCTTGTGAGTTCTGCATCAGGTGAACGGGCACTAGACCACACAAATGACGTAACACAGAATTTTCATTCATTTTCGGTGAGCGCTTACGTAGTGAACTTTGGTTGCAGCCGATGGGTCTAGTTGTGTTGCAGTGTAATCGTGATCACTTTTTATTCGTAGTGGGCCGCGTTTGATTTACAAGCGCGAAGTTAAATGTAGCTCCGATTGCGTCATGCGTGGGCAGAATGGCGTCATTTCTGCACAGAACACACGCGATCCCGAATGTTGTTTTTTCTTCCTCTGGAAAAGAACTAATGGTGCTACAGAATGGCACAGACTTTCTTGTAGTAAAATTTACACATCAAAAGTACCAACCAGAGGACGTCTGTTGAGAAACAACCAACCAAACAATATGAAGTTTCATGTCAAAACCATCAACAAGACGTTTAATGAAAACCCCGACCAAATAAAACAACCAATCAATATGAAGTTACACATCAAAATTACCAACCAGAGGACGTCTGTTGAGAAACAACCAACCAAACAATATGAAGTTTCATGTCAAATCATCAACAAGACGTTTAATGAAAACCCCGACAAAATAAAACAACCAACCAATATGAAGTTACACATCAAAATTACCAACCAGAGGACGTCTGTTGAGAAACAACCAACCAAACAATACGAAGTTTCACGTCAAAACCACCAACAAGACGTCTGTTGTACAATATCTCCGACGTGCATTAAAACCCCGACCAATGAGCCATCCAACTAATACGAATGAAGTTACACATCAAAATTACCAACCAGAGGACGTCTGTTGAGAAACAACCAACCAAACAATATGAAGTTTCATGTCAAAACCACCAACAAGAGTCTGTTGAACAATATCTCCGACGTGGCCGAAAACACAGACCAATGAACCAACCAACCAATATGAAGTTACACGTCAAAATTACCAACCAGAGGATGTCTGTTGAGAAACTACCAATCAAACAATACGAAGTTTCACGTCAAAACCACCAAGACGTCTGTTGTACAATATCTCCGACGTGGCCGGAAACACCGATCAATGAAACAACCAACCCATATGAATGGACGTTTCACGCCAAAATTACTCACTAGACATCTGTTGAGCAACAACGTCTCCGATGATTCTTCTCATCTTCCTCAAGGAACGCCTCCACAAGTCACCACGCCGCCCGCCCCGACACACGCTCTATCCGCGCGCCCGAGTGGAGTGGAATGGAGTGGAGCGGAGTGGAGTGGATTGGAGTGGAGTGGAGTGGGCGTGTCGCTCGGCGCTCGCTTTTTGTTTGCGCAGCCGCAAGTGCACTCGGGCTCGCGCGCGCGCGCGTGGGCCGCGCACGGGAACAATGGGCGGTCGTTTCCATACAGGCCGGTCGAGAGACGGTCCCTTTCACGCCAGAGAATACAAAGAATTAATCTTCCACGCGTCCACTCCACGTCGCGCGATATCGAGGAGAGAGAGAGAGAGAGCGCGCTTTCGAGCTTTCTGGGAACGAAACGGTGCTGTTGGGCGTGGGGCGGTCAGGTTGTGGAGTGGTGGGTGACGGCGGGTGGGGAGAGTGAGGGATGGACAGGGGTTGGGGTGATGGAGCTAACGGAAGAGGTGGCTCAGGGCATCAACAGATGTCACTGTAGTGCCTCTGACCGGGTTCGAGGTCCCAGGTTCGAGTTCCGACGAAGGCAGGATTTTCGACACTAGTTACATAGCTGGGTCAAGTGAAAGAGAATTCTGTCTGAAAGAGAATTCTAGCGGCCGGCTGCTCTAATCGGTAGTTTTCCGTGGTTTCTCCGATCACTAGGTGAATGCCGCAGCAGTACAACAAACAGGCCACGGACCGCGCGCTATTTTTCCTTTCCCTTCCTTGTTCTATTCTCTCCCCTTACGCAAACTTATGCTTACATGCACCACGCTATCACACATGCCGGGAGACCGGTCGTGAGCGTCGAGCTTATTCCGGTTGGGGCGGTGCTTCGCTGATGGGAGATACCTGGTTGAGGTAATCCCCGTTCCACGTCGCTATATCGAAGAGAGAAAGAGAGAGCGCATTCGAGCTTTCTGGGATAGAAACAATGTAAGAGACGTGCTGTTGGTCGTGGAACGGAGATCAGGTTGTGTAGGGTGGGTGACGGCGGCTGGGGAGAGTGAGGGATGGACAGGGGTTGGGGTGATGGGGCTCCCGGGAGAGGTGGGAGAGCCGGGAGAGGTGCAGTGACATCAACTGATGTCACTGCAGTGTCTCTGACCGGGTGATCCTAGGTTCAAGTTCCGACGGAAGCAGGATTTTCGACACTAGTTACAGAGCTGGGTCAAGTTCAGTCGTTCTCTAGCAGCCAGCTGTTCTGATCGGAGAGTTTTCCGTGGATTCTCCGTTCAACACCAGGCGAACGCCGGAGCAGTACCCTATCAAACAGCCCACGGACCGCGATCTAATTTTCCCTTCCCTTCCTTGTCCTATTCTCTCCCCTTACGCAAACCTATGCTTACATGCACCACACTATGACACATACCGGGAGACCGGTCGTGAGCGTCGAGCTTATCCCGGCTGGGGCGGTGCCCCGCTGATAGGAGATATCTGGTTGAGGTAATCGCCGCTCCACCTCGGGATATTGAGGGGAGAGAGAGAGAGAGAGAGAGAGAGTGAGAGAGAGAGAGAGAGAGAGAGAAAGAGAGAACGCTTTCGAACTTTCTGGGAACGCAACGGTGGAGGAGACGGGCTGGTGGGCATGGGGCGGTCAAGTTGTGGAGTGCTGGGTGACGGGGGGGGGGAGAATGAGGGGTGGACAGGGTTTGGAGTGATGGGGCTACCGGGAGAGGTGGCGCAGGGCATCAACCCATGTCACTGCAGTGTCTCTTGACCGGGAGGTCCTAGGTTCGTGTTCCGACGGAGGCAGGACTTTCGACACTAATAGCTACATCGAATTCAGACGCTGTCTGGAGAAGAATTCTACCGGCTGGCTTCTCTGATCGGGGAGTTTCTCGTGGATTCTCCGTTCAACACCAGGCGAATGTCGGAGCAGTATCCTACCAAACGGCCCATGCTTGCAAATCGGCGGGATGTGAAGGCAGACGGTCGGGATGTGAAGATAGGCAGGCGGGGTGTGAAGAGAGACGGGCTGGATGTGAGGGCAGACAGGCAGGATGTGAAGGCAGGCAGGCGGGATGTGAAGGCAGGCAAGCGGGATGTGAAGGCAGGCAGGCGGGATGTGAAGGCAGGCAGGCGGGATGTGAAGGCAGGCAGGCGGGACGTGAAGGCAGGCAGGCGGGATGTGAAGGCAGGCAGGCGGGATGTGAAGGCCGGCAGGCAGGATGTGAAGGCAGGCAGGCGGGATGTGAAGACAGGCAGGCGGGATGTGAAGGCAGGCAGGCAGGATGTGAAGGCAGGCAGGCAGGATGTGAAGGCAGGCAGGCAGGCGGGATGTGAAGGCAGGCAGGCAGGATGTGAAGGCAGGCGGACGGGATTTGAAGGCAGGCGAGCGATCTCTGAGACAGACGAGCATTTGGGGTGATTGGATAACGGAAGGGCGGCACGGCGTCGAAGCGATCAGCCGGGGTGACGGGCTGGCGAGCGGGAAGGAGACGCGGCAGACGGACGTCGGGCCGCGTGGGCGGGCGGGCGGGCGGACGGTAAGGCAGGCGCGCGTACAGGCGCTGAGGCGATCGCGAGAGTGGGCGCGGTCCGCACCCAATTGCGGGGTCGCTTCCTTTGTTGCGAAGGAAGAGGCGCTGACCTGCGCGTGACGACGCGCCCGGCGCGGGGGCGTTCAAAATGACTCCCGCGCCATAAGAGGCACGTGGCGGCGCTTTCCGAACGCACCCATCGCACGGGGCATTAGACCGTCCGAGTTTGATCCGTCCGGGCGAGCCCTACCCAGTGAGCGGTGTGTGATGACTGAGTCTGATCTGGGGAAAGCATCTTTACATAGAAATGTAAAGACGTAAGAAATGTAAATGTAAATGTTAAGACCTACCCCGCTGCCTACAACTATGGAGATGTCCATGCCGACACTGCACTATGTAGTTTTTTGCGCGTGTGTTAATCATTAGTAGACTGAGAAAGCAAAATATTGTTTACTAAATATTTGTGTTTGATATTTTTTGTGAATGAAATTAAATCAGATTAGATATGACGTAGTCATTCCTGGAGCAAGGTTGTATGTTCCAAAATGCAAGGTGAGTGGTGTCATTGGGTCTTTAATAGTCTATGCCAGCCGCTCAATCGAGTCTTAATACAGTCGAAAGTTCTTGCTGAAATCCCCCACATAGATGTGGATTTATATACATGACTTTATTATTATTTTACAGAGTTAATAGATAGGTCATTGAGAAAATTGGGATAATGTTTGTTCCCAAATATAACCGTTACGACTTGTTTGTAAAACCATCACTGGTTATGTTAAATTTACATGAAAATGTTAGACTTTCATTGTTTGGTAGGAATTTGTTTATTAGTTTAATTGATAACATAATCAAAAACTAGGCTGTGTCCCTACAACTTTTATGTAAAATGTTATTGCTCATTTACTGTGTGACTAATGTATTTATTATTTTTATTGTAGATTTTGATTTATGGCTTTGAACTGAAGAAGGACTGCGTCCGAAACGCGAAGTGAACTTTTAAGATTTATGTATATGTACAAATAAATGCAGTATGAATTTTATATAATGACTTTACAACTAGTCCTTTTCATGTAATGTTTAGAAGTATACTGCCTATAAACTCAGAAAACGGGCCAAGGTACTATGATTATGTTAATTGAAAGATTATTAAAGAGACAGTAAATAACAACCAATCAAAGATTTAGTATAAAATTCTTTGCAAATATATTCGCGCAAGTATATTCAATTTTCTTTCATTAAATTATTTCAGGAGGTTTTGATATTAATTTGTTCTCTGAATCGCAAAATGTCTTTTGTTTTAATTTAAAAATTATTTACGTATTTATTTCCAATATTCTGGTAATAAATGGCACTGTGCATGTGGGAAATTACTTGAAATTATCATGCGCTATACCTTTCATCGAGTTTTTGTATAAAAAATGTCATATTGAATAATATTCAAAACAACAAAAAGCGCCCTTATAAAGGGAAAACTAAGAAAATAATTGACCATTTAAAGAACTCCATACCACAATCAACATTTACAATTTACCCACACCGTCAATAATGCGGGTTATGTATCTCCCGAGACTTTTGAAGCAGCTTACATGTTACTAGCTTAAATTCATTGCAATTTGTTTATGTTTCATGTGGAACGGCGTCAAGGACAGTAACAAGCAACGAGCAACCATTGCTAGATGCAGTTTCTTACCTGTCGCGGGGAAAAATGCACATTGTGACGCAACCAATTGCAAAAACAGTGGGGTGCAGTCTGACTCACTCACCTGCAACAGAAAGAAAAAAGCGCATTGAAATCAAAATTACAAATATGACATACAATCTAAAAGCATATTAACAACTGTTGTCAATAAGTTTTCTAATAACAATAAAAAATTAAACTCTTTAGAATTTATCGTCATAAATAAAGTCACCTACATAACTCTGATGCAGGTATGAGAGGGAAAAAGTCTTATCTAATATATCGATAATTCCCCAGGCACTCGAGGTATTACTTACGAATCGTGCATTACACGCATATATTACGAAGACAAAATAAGCCTGTGGAAGTTTGTAGATTGCCGAGTCCAGCTTCTAAGAGGTTAAGAGGTTGTAAGTAATTCGATCCCCCGATGCAAGACAAGATTTCGTGTTGATTCAGCAATGCATCGGTGAAACGAAATCCGGTAGCGAAATTAGATACCGTGACAGTCAAATGATACAACATTCTTACCGCTCGCATTCGCTGGTTCACATTCAAGAGATTTGTGAACCGGCAATTATTATAATTTATTAAGACAATATTTTAAAATATATACTCTAAAACACATTTCACTGCATGACAGAAGAAGTTGCCACTGCGTGCGAAAGACAATAGTCCATAAAAACAATTGGAGTTTCGCGCAGGCCCAACGGGCTCGTTAACATCCACGCGGTGCTCGCCCAACCGGCACAACAATTTGGAAGCGGAGACGCTCTAATGAAGCGATGACGGCGGTCGGGAGGGGAAGAGCAGGGGTGAGGAGGGGCTGTGGCGGGTGGGGCTGGCGGAGGGAGAGGTGTGTGGGAGGGGTGGGAAGGGGGATGGGAGGGTAGGGAGAGAGGGGACTAGGGAGAGCAGGGGGTTGGGTGACCGGGGGAGGAGGGGGTGGGGGGCTGATGGAAAGGGAGAGGGTGGGGGGCTGATGGAAAGGGAGAGGTGGGGACCAGTGGATGGGGGAGGGGAGGGGATGGGAACAGGGGGATGAGGCACAGGGAGAAGGAGATGGGGATCGGGGGATGGGGAGGGGAGGGAGATGGGGGATAGGGGGAGAAGGAGGGTGGGGATGGGGCGGAAGATCGGGGATTGAGGGATGGGGATGGGGACCGGTGGGATGGGAGAGGGGAGGAGATGGGACAGGGGGATGAGGGACTAGAGAAGGGGATGGAGGATGGGAGAGATGGATGGGGAGGGGAGGGGGAGGGTGGGGATGGGACGGTGGATGGAGGACCGGGGTTGGGGGAGGGGAGGGAGATGGGTGATCGGGGGATGGGGAGGGGGGACCGGGGGCTGGAGGAAGGGAGGAATACACGGTGAGCAGCGGACGAGAGCTCGTAGATGACAGGCGGGGATCATGGAGTAACGAAAACGAGATGGGACGGGATTTGAGGACAGAGGACGGGAACGGAGACGAGACGGGGATGAGAAAGGGAGTCGAGGACTGAGATAAAGATGAGGAAAGTGGTTGGTATGGGGGCGGTACGAAGGATATGATCGGGGACAGGGGTGGAATCGAAGTAGAGGACGGAGACGGCGGGAAAAGGACAGGCGACGGGGTAGAGGCAGGATGGGACAGAGGTGAAGAAAGAATTAAGGGAGACCGTTTGGACTCCGTGGACGGCATCCCGACAGACGGAAGATACTGATGGAGATGACAACTGGGACAGGACAATGAAAACTGAGCCGGATAGAGATGAGGACAAGGGCAAAGAACAAGGACTGTTGGGGGCAGAGACGTAAGACGTAGATGGGCAACAGAGGCGAGAACATAGCAAGAAAAGACATGGAGATAGGGGGAGATGGCTGAGAACGACGAAAGGGATTGGAAAGATGGGACCAGAGAAGACACGTCGAGGAAAAAAATGAAGTCGAGGGAGGTGGTTGAGGACGACGTGGAACGAAACGTCCACGGAGACGAGGTCAGGAACTGATATCGAAAAAACGCGGGAGGAGGAAATTCAGAAACGAGGACTGGACGGGGATCCAAGGAGGCGTAGCGGCGAGCGACGAGCCAGCAGCAGAGCGGGCATAGCAGAAGGGGCGTTGCCGGGGCGAGTAGCGGGCGAGTAGCGGCGGGCGGCCGGGTGGGCGATGGAAATAAATCGCGAGGGCCTCCGCGGCGTGGGGGCAGGCGGGCGCTGGAAAGAAGCCGCAAATTAGAGGTGACCCGCCGCCGGAGCGTTTGTCAGCCGCTGTCCACACACGGCGACGGCGCGGCGGCGCGTCAGCTTTGAGCCCCGCTGGCAGGCATCGCCCCGCACGACCCGCCCGCCGCGCCCGCCACGCCCACGTTTCGACGCCTCTCCTCGCAAACGACTGCTGCGATAGCTCAGTGGCCACAGCGTGCCCCATTCGATTCCCCACGGATTCGATTCCCCACGAAATATGATATTTCCACGCTACACTTCGATTTTCCTATGCCCCTGAAGTCCCGTCTTCACGATGGAATATGTCACGGGATTTCGCAAAGTTCTCTGTTGTGCCGCCAGATATCGCATGATCGCGACCGTATCAGGCAGTGCTTGCGATCATGCGACTTCTAGCGGCTCAACGGAGAAAGACGCGAAATGTCGACGATATTCCATCGTGGCCGTAGAGGCTTGAGAGGCAGAGTTAGAAAAATCGCACAGTAGCCGAATAGCAGGTTCCTAACAAAGGGGCCGCGTTCCACGTACTACCTTTCTTTTCTCAATCACATTTTACACACACACATATTAACACACACGCAGACACATACATCTTACACTTACACGCATTTACTTCATGTCGGAGCTTAGAGCTTGTCCCAACTGGAGCGGTGCCCCACTGGGTGAATACCTGGAAAGCGGATATTCTACAAGAGGAGTGTATGTCGTCGTCGGATCTCAAGCTTCAGAAGGGGAGCACCCGTCTCCCAGGGTATAACATGCACTATTCTTACGGGACTAACGACCTGAGAAGTTTACGTGCACAGAATAAATAGCCATTCACTCACTCGTCACCTGTTACAACACGACTGAAAGTCATACGTTAATGCTCTAGGTAAATATGCAACAATATAATACTTTTCAATTCGTAAAAGCACTGGCTGAATGCCAGACACTACGATATTCAAAAACAAATATTACCGAAACATTAATCGTTACTTTGGAATAAAATAAATGTTTAAGAGAGGAATGTGAAAAACTACAATTTGTTTCACTTCCAAATACTTATTAGCTCATTGACACGAAGAAAAATGCCAAAATATCCGATGATTGTAAGACGGTAACCAAAGTTTTCAGTTTGGAACTCACTGAGTTGAAATTTGAGAAAGAGTTTTCACCCTTTCCTATTTCTTCCAAAGTTAGGGATACTCTTACGAACGCTAACGTGTAAGGAATGTTGCTCGCTGTGGCAAAAAGTTCCAGAAACTAGTTTATCGGTATCTTAATACTTTCCAAAATTGGCATAATGTCGTTTTCGATATCCAGCTGAACAACAGTGTTTTTGTAGACTACATCATGCTTGTTTCTAAATCTGCTATCAGTTTTCGGATAACGCCAGTTCAAAGACACACTTTTAAATGTCAAATTCTGAGACCTATGTTCTTAAAATTATTTATTTCAGATCGCCTTACAACTGCTACCTTATTACGGATCGCAATCACTCTCTCTTCAATAAAATAATTGAGAGTTCCAGCGAATTCTTCATTCTTTATTAGGAGACCTCAATAAATTCAGGCGGATGGGGACATAGCGCGGGTATCGTACGTCTCACATTTCATGTATCACCGTCGAATTAGTCGAGAGAAACACGAAAGAACACGAATACTAAGTGATATCATCACGCCTCACAACTCGTCTCGGAGGCTACCGCAGCACGCAACCGAATCGAAGCTCACGCGACCGCACGGCAGACCACTAAAATACGCAAACCGCAAAAGGAGTCGTCGTTTTTCAACGGAGCTCCGCGCCGGACACGTCGCGCGCACACCCCTCCGACAGGAACTGCAGCACGCACATAGCGAGGGAACACAGAGGGGGAGAGAGAGAGGCACATAGGGAGAGAGAGGCAGACAGAGAGGGAGAGAAAAATGGAAGAGAGGAGGCCAGAGAGGGGGAAGAGTGGGGCGAGATGGAGAAAAAGAAAGGGAGCGGAGAGAGGGAGAGAGAAAAGGGAAGAGAGAGGCGAGGGGGAGAAAAAGAAAGGGAGGGGAGAGAGGGAGAGAGAGAAAGAGAAGAGAGGGGCGAGGGGGAGAAAAAGATAGGGAGGGGAGAGAGAAAGGGGAAGAGAGGGGCGAGATGGAGAAAAGAGGGGGAGGGGAGAGAAGGAGAGAGAAAGGAGAAGAGAGGGGCGAGGGGGAGAAAAAGAGGGGGAGGGAGAGAGAAAGGGAGAGAGAAGGAGAGAAAGGGAGAGAGAAGGAGAGAGAGGGAGAAGGAGAAGGGGGAAGAGAGGGAGTGAGAAGGGGAGAGAGACGGAGGAGAGGGGAGAGGAAGACAAGAGGAGGCAAAGAGACAAGAGGAGACAGAGAGGAGACGACGGAGGGATGGAAAAGAGGTGATAGGAGAGAAAATTGAGAAAAGGTGGGGAGGAAACGAAAAGAAAAATAGGAGAGGGTGGGATAGAGGAGAAAGATGAGTGAGAAATACATGACGCATTAGAGACAAGAAATGAAAATGACGAGAGAGGAAGGAAAAAAAGAAGAGATCAGAGGAGGATGATGAACGCGTAAGCAAACAGAGCTGTTTAGCGATGTACCAAACGAGAGCGCATCATGAGAATCCGAGGAAGAAGAGAAAAAGGTAAGAAAGGTAAAGAGAATAATAAAAGGAAATTATATGTTGTGAAATTAGATGAATAATTCATACGCAGAAAAAACACGTCGAAATAATTTGCGCTGCTGTGAAGCCATCTGTTGTGCCATCGATAGATATCGATGACCAAGGCAAGGACGTCTGAATGTTATGGAGAATGTTTGCATCTATGGAATATTAATGATACACCCAACAAGAAATGAGGGTGAGGGAGCGAAAAAATATGCAGAAAAAACATAATAATGAAAACTCATGACAGGAAAGAAGATAGATGAAAGTGGCTTTGTCAATCATTCTTATAATGATAATGATACCATGGTGGCACGTGTGTTATGATGAAAGTCGAGACTGCTGAAAAACACGACTTCTGGTAAGATGGGCGCCCTCAGAAGAAACATGAGAACTTACAAAAAGAGATTTATAAATGGTAAATGGAGGGAAAAATATGCATTCAAAAAATTAGGATAACAAAAACACATGTCAAGGGCAGAAGATTGATAAACATGTAAGTAGCTTTGTCAATCGTTCTTGTGACGGCAAATACGAAACAGCACGTAACTACACATGCTCCTTGAAGGAATTCGAGACGCAAACGATTTCTGAGAGAAAAGGGAAGAGCGCAAAATATTTCACAAAAATTCACATTTAATCACAAAAATCAGGATAACAAAATCGCATAGCAAACCCAAAATTGACTCATGTAAGTAAGTTTGCCAATAGATCTTGTGATCTACCACAGTGCACAACACATTCTCTCTGAAGGAAGTCGAGATGCAAACGACTTCTGAGATTCAGAAAGCCAGAGAAGAAACGCGAGCATTTAGAAAACGAGGTATATAAATGGAAAAAGGAGGGAGAATATATCTATTCACAAAAATTAGAATAACAAAAACACATCACAAGAACTGACGATCGACAGTCATGTAAGTAACTTTGTCAATCGTCCTTGAGATGGTACGTACGCAACAGAGTTTCTTGAAGGAATTCGAGACTCAAACGATTTCTGAGAGATGAAGAAAGAGCGTAAAATATTTCACATTTATTCAGAAAAAAATAGGATAGTAAAAACGCCCGCCCGAATATTGACTCATGTAAGTAGTTTTGCCAATAGGTCTAGTGATCTACCACAGTGCACAACACATTCTCTCTGAAGGAAGTCGAGATGCAAACGACTTCTGAGAGACGCAAAGCCAGAGAAGAAACGTGAGCATTTAGAAAAAGAGGTATATAAATGGAAAGGGAAGGACCGGCTGCTGATTTCGCTGTCTCGTTTGGGCGCTGGTGGACTGACTGCTTTTTTGTGGAGGCGGCTGCGGCGGCGGGGACGACTGCACATGGCGCCAAATGAAGCCTTGAGTCGGAAATATAACATCCACAGAAACAAGACGCAGAAGACAGTCAAAGAGTGGCTGGAATTTGAAGGAGCAATCTTCTAGTTCCCTGATATGGCTCAGGTCCGCGAACACGAATATTATGAGAATGCCCACTGGTCGTCCCAATGGTTATTCACTCTATTTTCCCTGAGTTTACGTTTTCTCTGCATTTCACTGACAGTGGAACTCGATATACTCGTAGATCCGAGAATGTTCATTAAATATTTTAAATGAAAAGGACACATCACGATTGTTTTATCGTCGAATAGAATACCGTGACCGTGAGGGAATTAAGTAATACGTACGAATATTCCTTTATACTTGATATATTTGCCTTTTATACACTACGAGGGTAACAGCACATGGTATTTTAAAAGGAACGTCATTCATATTCGCATTCTTCCTCTTCGTGTTTATCCCACATAACATCAAACATCCATCTCGCTTTAACAAACGAAAACTGCCTTTGCTTCCCTTAGCCGCTTAAGGCGTTTACCAAATTCGGCGAACACATTATGAGTAAATGATACTCTTGAAGATGGAATGAATAATGTTGAAGCAATGGTACAATGTGAGGTAGGTAAACGGAAGACAACCCCGAGAAAACCATTAGCTGGTCGACCAAAAATTCCACGGTTCCGACTGAGATTTGAACCAAGACCCAGCGGAAAAGGGAAAAGAATATGATTGCTACACCCCAGGTCACCCAAAATGCGAGCATTAAAAAAATAAATAAAAGCAAGGGGCCTGCTACGCCATCTTCCCCGCCCGATTTCCGAAGTCATAGTAAAACCTTTACAAATATCTGTTACAACAATTAAACAGAGGGCTCCGGAAGTGGGCGGGCGCAGGAAAGGAAAGGCAAGAATTTTTAACATCCATCTAACCCTAAGCAGGTTATATAACTGCAGTATATGAAATAAAAAGGGTAAACAATCTAAAATATGATTTTTAAAGTTAAATGTTTCGAAGAGAAAAGCTCCTTTTAAACAAGAAGTGAGAATTACTTTTTTAAAATAATTTGTAAGGCTTTGGTTTAATGGAAGGCTCGCTCCAGCCCTCGGACCTTTCTTTAGTATGATGCCAGTATCTGTTATAGTCATACTCAGTATGGATAAATGATTTGTTATATTGATGAACTTGATATAGCATGAAACATGAAGTAATGATGGAATGACAGGCAGGGAAGGCTCGGGAGAACCCCGAGAAATCCGCTTTATCGGAAGAGTCACAGGCAGGAAAACAAAAGAACCCCCAGAAATCCGCTTCAGTGGAAGAGACATAGGCAAAAAACGGGAGAACCTCAACAAATGCGCTAATCGACAGACACCGAGGCAACGAAATGGGAGAACCTCGAGAAATCCGCTTCATCGGAACAGACAAGGGCAGGAAAACGAGAGAACCCCGAGAAATCTGCTTCATCGCAAAAGACAGGCAGGGAAGAGGACCCGACGAACTCCCTTTATCGAGAGACACCGAGGCAGGGAAATGAGACAACCCCTAGAAATCCGCTTCATCGGAAGAGACCGAGGCAGGGAAATGGGAAACTCCGAGAAATCCGTTTTCTAAGGAAACAAGAGCCAGGAAACCAGGAGAACCCCGAGACGTGATCGCCCTTTATCCACCACCAATTTCACACGAATCGTCCATGATTTCAATCCCGGCCCTTAAAATAAAATAAAATTAAATTAAATTTAAAAAAAAAACGGCCACTCCGCTACGGATCGCCCGGAGGACAGAAACAGTGGGCGGGGCGGGCGGGGCGGGGCGGCGCTGACGACAGGAAGTGGGCGACGGGCAGGACGGAGACGCCACTGGCGCCAGAAGTCTCTCTCCCACACGGCGGCCGCCGCCAACCGCACCGGCCCCGCCAACGCCAACTCCGTTGGAGGCTGAAATTACGTGAGGGCGCCTCCGCCCAGACTCGACTCCCTCGTTAAACTAAGCACCAGGGAATTTATATCGGGGCAGTTATGAAAATGATGGAAAGAACTGGTTGCAGAACGGAAATTTACGAACGAAACTGCAGGAAGAAGTACAAAATACAAAAAAATTACACAAGAACTAGAAGAAACACATGGGAAAGTCACCTTTAACACTAGGAGGATGGCACCCGTCATATTGACGGGTGAGCTACTATTTATCTTCAATTTTTAACAAAATATGTGGTTTGTAAATTCAGCGCTTTGTGACTTTTAATATTTACTCATATTCTACACAATTGAAAGAAAAATAGTCATGTACACTGAAATTTAACTACGATATTTTCAAATACTACTAAAAGAGCGAAGACTCGTCATTTTGACAGGTGTTAAGTTTTTGTCTAACACCTCTGACATCCTATTAGAGAAAAGTGAATAAAAACGCGATTGTTAGTAAATTGCATCAAACTGTAACTATTGATGCAAAGAGTTCTGAGAAACGTCCAGAGACTACAATTTTATAACGAAACAAAAAGTGACGACGTACTTTATCAAATGGTGCGCATGTAAATGTAAGAACAAGTCCAGAATATGCATGCTCTGCAACAAATATGTACGTGGGACGTGTGCTGGAAACACCTTTTATACTTTTTCCCGCTGCTTTGAAGCTTTGGAGGGTTTGATTAATTAAAATTTA
>JAHLJT010002630.1:345652-375784 GCA_031308135.1 Acheta domesticus
CTGATGATCAAGAACTTCACAAGATAAAAATGAAAACCTTTTTATTTATATTAACTATTAATGTTATCTATTGTTTTAGGCATCAATTGTTACATATGTAAGAAAACTATAGCACAACAATAATATTCTTTGACAATTCAGGAGTTGGCGTTAAAATCCAAACGATTGTACGCAATAAAAATTCGTACTCGTGAAAATGGTGGGTTCGTTCTGCTAGGTAGAAAGAAAATTGCTGTCCTCCTAGTGTTAAAAAAGATGACAGAAAGAAAAAAGGCAGATATGAATTTTAGATATGAATCACTACAAAGATATCTGAGCCTTGCAGACGAAGTCACAAACTGTTCAAGTTATACACTATATTGCACTGGAAGTGTTCAAAAATAAATTTCAGAAAAATTAGAGCAACGGTAAAAAATTAAGACAAGAGCAATGGTTCAAAAGTTCTGGATATCATCGTTTTTTTAATGTAATCTAATAAAAAACGAAGCATTAATAAAACCCGTAAATACACGATCTCAATAATAGGCATAAAGGATCGCGAAAGGAAAAGATATTTGGCCAGGTCATGGAAACATCATTGAGAAACGAAAAAAGAAAGACGTTCCAAGCACCTTTCATTGGCTGTATATTACGATTTATATCTTGACTGTAGTTCCTCCGCCGTAGGAGATAAATTTATCTATGAACTTCACCACAACAAGACTTTTGGCTGCGCACACATAAATCGACTGTTACATTCCTTCCAATAACACTTCCTACGAGTCGGCCCCCTAGTGCGAGCGTATATGATGTCGTGACATCACCAGAAGTTGGCATTAGCATAATAATGCACGCGAGAACGGCTAGCATCGAGAAAAAAAGAAAGAAACGGTGCAATCTGTTTTATATAGCACATCCACCTCGCCGTTTCCTTCTCTTATGGAGACAAATCTACATAATGGGGCGAGATTGTTTTCTTTGCATTCAAGTCGAGCGCATTCTTTGGGAAGGTTGATAAATATCACTCGGGATAAGCAAAAAAATCCGTAACAGCTACCTTGCGAATGGGTGCCGACTTTATCCCGATGTAATCTTAATTGGGTTTCGTCGCTATTTTAGCAAAACTGACAGATAAGGGACTTGTGGAAATCTAACACACGCTGTGGAGGTCAGTGGCTTTTCGCCCCGACAGTTAAATGCCGACAGCGACTAGCAAGAGAATAGAAAGACAATACCTACACGAACCTGTGATGTAATATTATGTTCCGGACTTACAACTAGAATACGTATGTAAGAAGAGAACGGGGAGGTGATTTCGAATAATATGCTGCAAACACGTATATCCCATCATCACAAGAATTTCACTGTCTCAAATGAGTGCTGTATCTAAAAGACTTATTTTGTAATAGGAAATCATTAAATAATAATACTTTCTTTTTCACGCATGTTAAAATCCTGGGAAATATAAGTTCAATTTTGGACATATAATAAGACACAAAAATAACTTCAACAAATTGCAAGAACGTGTATTAATTTCTTAGAAACATTGCAGTTCCCAAGAATGGTTTCACACAAAAATCTAAACGGCACTGATAAAGACTCAGTTACTCATGTATAATTAAGGATCGATTCTACAAAAAGAATGAAATGTCCTCAATATGAATAACTCTGAGTAACTTGTACTAGTTTTCATTTATTTAAGAGCGATCTCAAGCCTTTTGCAAAAAGTGTGTACATATGGGTGCTTCCGTAAAAGAAAGTTCAATGATTAGCTGTAAATAACTTTTATAGAAGGCTTCAATGCTTCAATAGAAATCACGCTAGTAATTAAATACCCATCGGAAATTTGAATAATTCACAAACGTGGGCTCCATGAATAAAATATGTAATTTTTATTCATTTAAATTTATCCAGATCCAACAAGCTTTCCACAATGAAATCTTTTGGAATATTTAATAGCAACAGTGCCCATTTGCGAGCAGTAGGGGGCCACACACAATGTATATCCCATTACGAAAGCAATAGTTTTGACATTACGGACTTGCCCAAACGATTCGTGAGCCACAGCTGTGTTCTTCACCCAGTGCCGGCGGCAGGCAAGGGCAGATCGGGCGAATGCCCGGGGCCCCAAAAGACAACGAGCCCGATGACGGGACTGATTGGCCAAAAATATAAAAAAATTGAAAAAGAAATTAGAACCCGACAAAATCGTTGCCGTGATTTTATAAAACACGGTACAGTAGTCTGATATTTCATAAAATTTTCCATTAATTTTTTACCTTAAATGTGTTTATAGTAATTACTTACAGGCTACGACTCAATGAAATGAATCGAATGACACGAACATTAAAATAGGTTCTACTGAAATTCATATTTGAATTTAACAAGTAATTTTATTAAACACTAACCAAACAAATTTTTTTTAGAGTTTTCAGATAACCATTGAAATTGTATGAATTCATCACTAAATTCTTTTACTTAAAACAATTATAAAAATATATATCACCAAAAACTTTTTCTATATTAAACGTAACTTTTGTTGATTATTGAAATAATATAACTCATATAGTTTCTTCATACAACTTTCACATTTTTAATTTTTTCGGTGTGTATGTGTGTGTGTGTGTGGGGGGGGGGGCAATGCATTTCAGCATTGCCCCGATCCACAATTGCCTTGCTTCGCCACTGTCTCCACAACATACATTTCACACGGCGCGGCCACGGCAGTCGAAGCGTCTGGGTCAACATAAAATCCAACAACCTTTTCACACTCAAATTTTTTTATGTATATTTAACATCACGAGAGTGCCCATTTGCAAGCAGTTCAAGAGGCCACCCACAACGTACGTTACCGACAGTTCTCGTCCACACGACACGTGAACTATACTTCGGTTTTTCTTTCTTGGCGCACAGAGGTGTGTCAATAAATGGAATATCTCACGGTATTTCGCTTCGTTCTCGGTTGTTCCGCCAGGAGTCGCATGATCGCCAGCATTGCTCGATACCGTCGCGATCATGCGACTCCTAGCGGCACAACCGAGAACGACGCGAAATACCGTGAGATATCCCACTTTGATGACACCCCCCTTCCCCTCCCTCAATGGCTGTAATAGTGCGCCGAGAAAGAAAAACCGAAGTATACAGCCGTGTTCCCCACCACCTCCACTTCGCACCCGGCGGTCGAGGTACCTGGGTCAACGAAATCGGTAATGGCTCGTGAGATAGCGGCGGCGGCGGGCGCGGCGCCCAGACAGAACCATTCACGGGAGCGGGAGCGGGAGCGTGCTGGGGCGCTCCTTGACCTCAGGGTGGTCGGCGCGGGCGCGGCGCGACGCGGTGGGGCCAGTGGGCGGCCGAATCGGGCGACGCGACGCGCGAGCGGGCGGTGTGAGCGAACAAGAAAGCGTCTGCCGATCCCCGGTGGCCGGGATCGCTAAGACAGTAGTGTCGTAGCGATCTCCCCCGCAGGGGAGGATCGTGAGCACGGAGGTGAGCACGATCTCTGGTGAAGAGTTGTAGACGATCACCCGGACCCTCAGTTTCATGGTGTCACTCACGTCGTTAGTCTCAAGGTGGAGGCGGTGTGTAGGCGATGCTAAGCTCCTGGTTGTCGGTTCAAACCGGCAACCCACCAGTAGGGCTCCTGGCGCTTCAACCTTAAGGCAGGATTGGGCGAAGGAGACCTCTTGCTATACTCTGGAATCCACATGTAGAAGTCCGACGGGAAATTACCTACCGTCAGGTTGACTTGGTTACGGTCCGACCCAGAACGGTAGCCTGAAGGTGGAGGCAGTGGGGAAACGGGATGGGGGCCCCGATCCGCCCGGACCATGGTTCAGGGCCCCCATCTGGGCTCTTGACTTCGTCGTGGCAATGGCCACTCTGGACATAGAGGAGGTTGATTTATTGGTTTACGCTACTATACCAGCAATTCTCAAAGGCTTGATTGATTAATTGATTTAGTGATTCCGGGCGCGTCAACTGCTACGGTCATTATTCTCGTAAGTGAAGTGCATGCTTCTTCTCGGAAAGTGGCAGTGACCATCCCCCGATGGATCGTGAAATTGGCGCCGACCTACCGTCGTATAGCGGATTTTCCCTACGACGTATCTCCCAGCAGCGAGGCAAAGGCACAGCTGGACAAGTTATAAACTCCCGACCGATCTCCCGGCATGTGTTGTAATGTAGTACATGTAAGTGTAAGTGTGTGTAAGGAGTGAAGATAGGACAAGGAATTGGAAGGAAAGATAGCGCACGATCCGTGGCTAGGGTACTGCTCGGGCATTCACCTGATATTGATTGGGGAAACCACGGAAAACTACCGATCAGAGCAGTCGGCTGCTAGAATTCTCCTCCAGACAGTGACAGAACACGACCTAACTATGAGGCTAGTGTCGAAAATCCTGCCACCGTCGGAACTCAAACCCAGACCCTCCCGGTCAGAGGCGTTGCAGTGACATCAGTTGATGCCCTGAGCCACCTCTCCCGGTTGTGTGGGAACAAGAAAGCTTCTGTAAGGTTCATTTTGTTGGTTTACGCTACTGTACCAGTGCTTCCCTAGGGAAGTGTTATGTTATCTAAATATGTATTTACTTGCTTAGAATGGAGTCGCCCAACGTAGAAAACGTTCATATTCATTAATTTGAGGATTTCTTTTTTCTACGAAGAAACAGGGCTAAACAATGTCTTCCTACTTTTGAACCATCATTGGGCGTTTTCAACTTTAACTTAACCTTTCGGTTACAAGCTGACGTCCCTGCCTTCAGTCATTACACAGCGTCTTTAGACTCAAGAGCAGGGGTGTCCAACTTGGCAGGCCTCAAGGAATTGGAAGGAAAGATAGCGCACGGTCCGTGGCTAATGATATAATTAATACTTTTCATATGGACGCAATTACCGAGCGTTCTCGCCCTGGCACGCAGGTGGTCTCATTCAACCCTCACCTTCATGCAAATTTCGGGCACGGAGTCTGGAATTAATGAGTAATAAAACCGGGTTCGGTGGTATAACGGTTAGCATATGGGGCTGCCATGTTTGAGAGTTGAATTCCGACCTAAGACATGGACCGACCTAAGACCTAAGACATGGAAAAAGGCGAAAAAATCCTTTGTACGCCTTCGGAGGGAAGTAAAGCCGACAGTCCCAGGTAGTTGATTTATTGCATGTAAAATATCCTCAAGCGTAAAAGAAGCCTCTGAGCTAAAATTCAAATCGTCTGTTTCGTCGCCCAAGTAATCCCTTCTTTCTCTGCTAGTTGGAGAAAGGAGTATAGCAAAATTTACGTAGTCAGACGGAAGAGCAGGCCTAATGACCCCAGTCTTGCCACTTAAAATAAGGCATTAATGAAATATAAATTAAAAAATAAAATTAGGCATTCAAAATGTTACATTGTGGCTGGGACAAGTCCCAGCATGTCACGACACTCAAGCAAACATTCCATACTTATTTAAGTGTGTCACAACTTTAGGAAGACGAAGGAAGATCAAGTTAAGAACATACGGAATAAAGAAATGATTGATTGAAGAAAAGTTTTAAATAATTATTTACAAAAGATTATTCATAAAACATCTTATTACAATTTGAGTTTGAAGAATTATCAAATGAAACCGTAAGGCCGGAGTTTGATAAACAATCGAGTATAGTAAAAAGTTGTTACGATACAAACTTAGAATAAGGTTTTATCCGCTTTGTAAACATTTAAATGAACAAGAGATTTCATTTAAATTTTTATTGGCGTTGTTAATTGTGAGCTATGTATTTTTAAAACATTTGTATTGTAAGAACTTTTATTACGAAATTGATCTTGTTTATAATAATTACGTTTACGTAAACTTGGGCTTTTGATTATTTACCAAAGAACACAATGCATTTGTATGTATCCTTCATGCCACATAATGAATGTGTCATATGCCGCACATGGTAGCGTAGTCGATTTTGCAAAACCAAGTGCTTTCAAAGGTTGCTTGTGTCCATACTTTACCAGCAATGTCCACATGGTTTACTGAAACGTACCCATGCTTTACCACCTATGTGCCCACGCAAACTTCGAATGCACGTGGTTCTTGCAAAATGGACTACGCCCCCAGAGCGCCAGCAAGCCGATGGCGAAGAAGGACAAAAACGGGCAAGCGGGAGCTCAGACGATTCGCGTCAAGATACCGCCAATGGGCCGGTCGTGATCGCGTGCGCGTCGGCGGGGCCGTGGGTGGGCAATTAGACAGAGACGCGCCCGGCAGAGTGCGCCAGAAGGTCGACCGGTGTAGAGTCCCTAGATAAAGAGAGAAGCGCAACCGGCGCCATTTAATATCCTCCCATCCGATAGACCCATCAAGCAGAATTCAGAAGTTAGAAGTGATAGCAATTGATGACGTAATGGAGATTTTGAAGAATATGAATATTGGTTTGAGATAGATTCATCGTTCCCAACACCCATACTACCGCACATTTCCAATTTTCCTGACAACTGGACATAAAATAGCGGGATCGGTGGAACAATGGAATGCACCACTCTCTGTATCTTGGGACACTAGTGCCATCTAGAGTCCCTAGATAAAGAGAGTAGCGCAGTGGCAGCTATTTAATATCGTCCCATCCGATAGGCCCAAGCAGAATTTAGAAGTTGATCAGAAGTGATAGCAATTGATGACGTAATGGAGATTTTGAAGAATATTAATATTGGTTTGAGATAGGTTCATCGTTCCCAAGACCCATCCTACCATACATTTCCAATTTTCCTGACAACTGGACATAAAATGGCGGGATCGGTGGAACAATGGAATGCGCTACTCTGTGTATCTAGTGACCCAAGTGCCATCTAGAGTTCCTTGATAAAGAGAGTAGCGCAACGGCAGCCATTTAATATCCTCCCATCCGATAGACCCATCAAGCAGAATTTAGAAGTTGAACAGAAGTGATAACGACTGATGACGTAATGGAGATTTTGAAGAATATTAATATTGGTTTGAGATAGATTCATCGTTCCCAACACCCATACTTCCACACATTTCCAATTTTCCTGTCAACTGGATATAAAATGGCGGGATCGGTGGAACAATGGAATGCGCTACTCTGTGTATCTTGGGACTCGGTGCGATAGCGTTGGGGAGACGCGAAACTGCGTGAGAAGACAAGTGGGGGCGGACACGGAGGGACGTGTTGCGCGGCAGGCGAGCGGTCGGCTTGAATGGTGCGTGGGCGAAGGATCGGTGGAGTGGGGCGGACGGAGAGACAGGAGGCCGATCGTGTAGCCGGCCTGGTGGGTGGACGGGCGGTAGGGATGCTGGGCGGTAGGGTAAACTTGGAATTTCTGATGCGTAGTTGGCACCGCAGGTATACTGCGATTTTCGTAACTTTGCCCCTGACAGGAATCAGCTGTTTCGCTGCCATCTAATCCGGAGCTTATATTTCGCGACAGTGACGTCACTGTGGTGACGTTCAAGCTCCCGATTGGATGAACCCGTCAACAGTTGATTCCTGTCAGGGACAAAGTTACGAAAATCGCAGTATAGGTTGATAGCGTTCAGGCAGGAAGGAAATTTTACTCATGAGTTGGTTATCCGACAAGGGAATGTCATGGCCGTTCTGTACAAATTAGGGATGTGACTTCGCGCATTGAGTAAGTTTTCGTCCAGCAAATCATTGCGTAGCCCTACTTCAAAAACCAATGTTCTCTAAGTATACGTTTGTAGCAAAAGTGTTGGAATACAATCAAGTTCTTTATCGTGCGTGTCCCTATGTAACATATTGATTGGAGAAAACCCTTATTTCGACACTTTAAAAAGTCTGAAAAATATTTTTGAGTGCTAGTAACTTACTGAATCACAACTTAATGAGAGCAAATCTGGTATGAAAGATCCCGTTCAGCAGAATATGACATCAAAAATATGAAACACTGCGTTGGCGAAATGACCGTGGTGGGCAGGATTCGCGGTGCGAGTAGGTCCGTTGGATATTGCAGGTGATGTGGTTGGGGTGGGCGGAGTGGGCAGCATACGCAGAGTCAGCGGGGGTAGTTGGGTTGGGTTAGGGGTTGGGTTGGGTTGGGTTGGGTGGGGTTCGGTTGGGTTGGGGTGGGTTGGGTTGGGTAGTTGAAGTGGTCGGGGTAGGCGGGGTGGGCGGGATGTGCAGCACAGGCAGTGTTGATGAGGTGGGAGGGGTTGGATTGGGTGGGGTGAGGGTGGGCAGGTTGGACGTTGAGGCGGGGTGCACGGGTAGGTGGGGTGGACGGAGTGTGCCAGGTAGGCGGGTCGGGCGGAGTGGGTGGGGTGGGTGGGATGGGCAGGGTGAGGTGGGGTGGACGAAGTGGGGCGGATCTGGAGAGGCGATCGTATCCGGCGGCTGATACAATAGCGGACAGACGAACTTCTCCCTTTCGCGCGCAACACCAAAACGAGAGGACGCCGCGTCGGCGGCGGCTGCGGTGGCACGTGTTGGGCGCCTACCCTGCTCCCAAACCCAACCACACTGGCCAAACAGTTCAGGACTCCCGCAGGGTGGAGTGGGGCAGGAAGGAGGCTGCGGCGGTGGCGACGGCGCGGCGGCGGCGGCGGTGGCGGTGGCGGTGGCGGCGGCGGCGGCGGCGGCGGTGGCGGTGGCGGTGGCGGCGGCGGCGGCGGCGGCGGTGGCGGCGGTGGCGGCGGTGGCGGTGGCGGTGGCGGTGGCGGCGGCGGCGGATGGTGGCGGTGGCGGTGGCGGTGGCGGTGGCGGTGGCGGTGGCGGCGGCGGCGGCGACGGCGGCGGCGGCGGAGGTGGCAGGTGGCGGTGGCGGTGGCGGTGGCGGTGGCGGTGGTCGGTGGCGGTGGCGGTGGCGGTGGCGGGGGCGGTGGCGGCGGCGGTGGCGGCGGCGGTGGCGGCGGCGGCGGCGGCGGCGGCGACGGCGGCGGCGGCGGCGGCGGCGGCGGTGGCGGCAGCGGCCGTGGCAGCAGCGTGCGGCTGGAGCCCCTGATGGGCGGCAACATTAGCGGCGGCGGCGGCGGAGGCCGCGTTGGCGGCGCCCGCGGGTCCCGACCGGGCCGCCTATCGTCATACCGCCGCGGCAGGTACTCCGCAGTCGCCGCCACCGCCGCCACCGCCGCCACCGCCGCCGCGCCGACCCACGCGCTCGCCGCTGGGTTCGATGCCCTCCGCTGGAAAGAGGCCGCAGCGCCCCGCGCCGCCGCCGCCGCCGCCGCCGCCCGCCGCCCGCCGCCGCCGTCACCACGTCGCGCCACGCCACACGCCTTCAGGAACGCCATCCTCGACTTTTAATTTTCGCCTCTATGTTCGACGTACTTCCATGACGTGGATCACACGTCAGTAGTGCGCCTTTATGGTCGACGTAGTTCCATGGCAGCACTCAGGGACAACTTCGTCATAATAATAATAATAGTGATACACAGCGAGAAGATGAAGAGTACTAGAGGAAGAAGAAAGAAGGACAGAGGAAGAAGCAAAGAAATTGGTGCGTGGTCCCCTAGATGACCCAAACGAAATAATAATAACAACATAATGATTATTATGATATAAATTATATAATAAAAATATTAAAAAAAGTATATAAACCACAAATAACAGAACGTTATTTGTGGCTAGGCCATAAGCCAAGCTCTTCCGACACACTAAAATGAAATAATATTTACAAATATACAAGTTGAGGCATTCCGTCGTAAGTAATGTGATCTGACAATTCATGTTACAGAAGAAAATTTAACTTGACGCTGTCATCTACATTAAGTTATCTATCCAATCCAGAACGTACAAGTAGATTTTACTGAATTTATTGTTTATTCTTGAAATTTTTGAAAATTAGGGAGAGCCATGTTGCAAGGAACATTCTTAATAATGAGATGAAAGAGAGCTACTACTTATTACATCTAAAATCAATAATTCTCATTTATCCAAAAATTTCAGTTGTCATTTTTTGCCGAAATGTCTCAAGTGTGTCTTTGTGGTCGTCGTAGTATCATGACGTCTACCAAACCGTGAAAATTTCTACTTATTTTTGGTCGACCTATTACCATAGCATTACAAAACGTTATGACGAATAAGGTCATTTCTTTACCGAAGTTGAACGACAAATCTGCAAGACCGCTGTGTATAAACAGCTCTATAAAAGTAACACTTTGCTCCAATTTTGCTCATATAGTAATTTAAACATTATTCACCATGTCATTTTATGAACCATTTACACCTGCTAATTACAAATAAAAAATGTTCTTGCAACTGTTGTTTACTGAATGGCGACCGCAGTAATGAGAAGCTGAGTGCTTTGCTCCCACATGCAAGTACGTTAGACTTAACATAATATAGTACGTACAACACATCTTTTTACGACGAAGCAACGGGACGAAACCATAGTTGGACGATGTATGACGTCATTTAAAAGTATGATCATTGCCACGGAAAGTTGAATAGCTTGAATTACAAGACCACCGCATGATCCAAAGATGTTTGCCTTTATTGTGCTGCTAATGCAGGATTTTGTACTCAGCAGCGATTTCGAGTTTTCGTAGTTACAACCATATACTGCGATAATGTCATACTTCGTCATACCCCTTCGACGCCATTCCTCATCATTAGAGATATAAGTTACAAAACAGCAAAGCAATACATTTATAGCATCTTAGTCTTCCATACCCTTCATCTTAGGCGCCTTAACTTAGAAGAAAAATCGTCAACTTTGTCCGCGCTAATTCCACGCTATACTTCACCACTAAATAAGTCTATTTCATTACAGCAAGCTAATAAACGTAAAGTACCCTCGTCTGTGACTTAACTTTACTTGTCGCTTTTCGATCGGTGTTCGAGCATATCACTTTTGGACTTTACAAACGAACCAATTATCAGAATGAACATTTGAAAATCAAAACTACATTCAAAATTACGCAACATTAAGTGACGACTTAGAATTGAAATAAGAGTTATTTCTCCAATTTTATTGTTTTAAATTACATATAAAAAGTACCCGCCAAATGGATTTTTCGCCATCATTACCACCACTTACAGGTATCCCAAATATTATCTTCTCTGTTTCAGAGACAGAACGACCATTTTGTCACCTAGTCAGAACGAAGTTGAAATCAAATACCTACTATACATAGCATGCGTCTTAACTCGGAGGAAATTATACTCCATCAAGTGTACAGAACCACACCTCTCGAGACAATCAATATTATTTGCGTCAAAGAGCATTGACTGCTCTTTGAAAAAGGTTCGCTTCAAACTTCTTTTCCGCCCACCTATCTGACAGCGCCGTTGTCATGAAGACATAGACTTTTCAAAATTGCTAGCCTGAAGTGTCATCGTCGCTTCAGTGTAATAACGTAATACACGCGATCATTGATGAAATCATGACAGTGCCTCATAACATTTATTTTTGTACAAACTCACGAAAGTATACTAAAAGGCATAATACATCGGAAAACTGGACAGATATAGGTAAGTAAATGTGTATGTTTAATTACTAACAAGTAAGAAAATGTTACGCCATATCTAAGTAATAGTGACAACATCAAAGCTGAAAGCGTTATATCGAACAGAATAATTAAATACGGTAGATACAATTTTTAAAAAATAGTAAATTTAGTGGCCTCTAGCAGCAAACATGTTGGTTGACAAACAACACAAAATCACGTACGCTGCTTAAAAACGACAAAGTACTCTCGCATAACACTGTAATAAATAAAATATTTAAAAGAGTCTTCACGGATACTGCAAAACCGTAGCATAGTGACACTTATATACAGTACAACAGATCTTACACTACAACAGATCACACCCAGAACATACAAAAGCTGCTATTTCATTACGAAACACGTGAATAGCAAATATTTAATGTCCGGAGGCGTCATCTTTGAAGCCTACGTAAGCAATGAGTATGAGAGTTTAGTTGGTACGCGTCTTAAGAGACTACGCGGGATAACACAATCAAATATTTGTATTTTTCAGTCAGAATCGAAACTGTTTTCATTGTTTTCGGATTTTCCCGAGTTCTAAGGTATCTAACAACACCGTATACACGTCTTACATGTCCAGAGGACATATTGCTTTGTTTGTTTTTTTCAATTCGAAATTGGGAATATAGATATTGCACAAAAATATATTTCCAACTATCTCGATAAAAGGGAAAAAGATAAGTCACGGAACCAACAATACGAAAAGAGAATATCTTCTCTTTCCATTATATATTATTTTTAAACAAAAATTAAACTCCCTAAAATAGTCTTTAAATACAGTAAAATATTTAGTGCATTTAAGTAATAAATACACTAATAAATAATAAGAAAATAACCAATAAAAAGTATTTAATTGGTTAGTGCTCATATTCAAACATGACAGCATGGCGTCATTGGATGATGTGGCACACATGTCATTGCATTAGTGTAAGGGAAAACCCCACAATTCCCACCTCTGTCGCGATCTCCGCAGTATTAAACGCGACCACCGACGTGTAAAGCCACACTGCAGGAGGTCGCGGTCCCGGTGGCCGCCTCGAGGCCGGGGGCTGGGGGCTCCCCCGCCTCATAAGGAAGGCCCGGCCGGGCCCACGGGGGCGCGGTGGGTGGTGGGACAAACTCCTTCCCCCGTTCGGACCACCACAATCACCGTCCCCGTTGCCCTCCCGCAGGCTGCGAGTGTTTTGAGCCCCGCTTACTAGTATGAACCCCTTTTTTACATCTATTTTATTAATTATTTATATTTTATTAGATAGATAAATATTTATTATTTCTGCAGATAGGTCTATGCAACCTGGTAGCAGAACACTAAAACTTACATATTATAATTAGTAAGTAAATACAATGTAACTTAAAATTATTTTAGGACAATAATATTAATAATATTACAATGATGACAAAACCGCTTTAATTCTACATTTTATGGCGGTCCTGTACAGATACTTTACACCTATAAATACACGACTTTTTATTACACTGAAGCCCACTCCACATCCCTCCACTACACTATTCACTTCCCTTCACTATTAAGTCAGTAATTAAAGTAACTTCAAAAGCGCTTATTAATTTGAAGCTTCATTTCTTTTTCTAACTTAACTGTAGCAGTTTAACTTAAGCAAATTGAAATAATTTTGGTAGAACGAAGAAGTATCTGCACTTTCGTTCTAATTTCCTGTAGGTTGACTGTTCACCTTTGTGCACTTACCAGCCTGAAGATGCCATAGTTCATCCGTACCATTTTGGTTAGGGTATGTTTCAGCGTTATCGTCTAATGTTCGCTTGGGTTGTTGCAATATAAACTTACTGGCTCCATCCTCCCATTGCACAAAAGAGGACAGGCTTTCTCGATCCGTTTTCTCTAATTTGAATGAACATCAAAAGCTGAAATCATTACAAGACTTTCATCAGAATAAGGGTGCAATGTTTTTCCTTGGCGAAACGTTTCAATTACCAGAGGAATGAACTATGCAAAAGCAGTCAAACAAACACGCAGGATGAGAAAAGAGTAAGATGTCGAGCCTCATCCACTACAGATCCCAAACTTCAGCAAGTCCATGCCTGACTTTTTAAACCGATGAGTGACTATTGACAACATGACAAACAATAAGCACGTCAGTCACGCTCAGCATAAAAGAACGCCGAGATGGATTGTCGAAAGACATTCTTTTGTTGTAAGAGAATGCGCACACACATACCACTGCCCAAGATCTTCAAAATCCGTATTTCGAGGTGTTAGAGCAGTGTGGACAAGGTCGATGCCACGACGGGGCAGGAGTGCCACGACGAAATCGCCCCTTCACGTAGTTCGTCATCTCGTCACCAGAGACAACGCCATCCCTATTGTAAAACGGCGGGGTTACTAATAGTTTCCTTTCCCGACGCTAGGTGCGGAGAGTAGCTCGTGGCATGCTATGGAGCCACGACGCGTGCCACTGCCACCAGTAGAAGACCTTGACACCACTGTGTTAGAGCATTCTCGATACAGTTCCGATCTTGTCGCGTAATCGTTACGTCAATTATTGCATACCGTCTCCTATATTATTTCAGTGGTATACCTTCCCTTTGCAGCTCTCACACGCAAACAATCTTTATAAATGAGATCTCTAAAGAAAGAGAATTTCAAGGAGACGTGACGAATTGCACTTTGACTTTAAAAATATGAAGGATTTGTTTAAAAACGCATCTAAATATTCGTGTAAAGTGCAACCCGCAACGCACGTCAGGATGTTTGAATCTACATCGTTAAATAACTTCTAAGCGCAGCATTCTAGGGCCTTAAAAACTAAAACTTTCAGGCTAAAGGCCTCAAAAAAAAAACGTTCCTCACCCCGTAATCTATAGGATAAGATCTTCTTGACCATTCTATTACATTTTTGCTGGTTCAACGCTTCTTGATTCTACCCCACCTGTTTCGAGCCTGTAGAATCTGCAACTGATTGTGAAATTACTAATGACTTGATATCTATGCCATTGAATTACACGGGTGTACCTCTTTGCTGGATAATAAAGTTAAACAAGAATAGTTTGTAATCACAAGGGTGTATTATATTGTTACCAATTACAAGGTGATATATAGAACAAGTGAGGATCTTGAAGAAAAATATATATTACAGGCAAAAAAATACATTATTAATATGGAAATGGAAAAATAAGGAAGCGGGTGGGGTATAGCATGCGACAGTTCTCGCATGGGTGCGCTAGTTTCAACTTACTGAGATTAGGTAGCAATAACACAGAAGTTTGAGATTCTGAAAGCGAAATTTAACTTAGGAAACTTCTTTCTGCTCTCCTTTTCTAATTTCACTTACACGCAATTAATTTAACCTCGACGTACGTGCGAACCCATTACAAGGTAATGAACTATTTGTAAGTTTCTCGCAACGCACTAGCAGGCAAACAAATTGACGGAAGCGTTGGTCAGAACAGGCCTACCCAACGGTATCTATCATATTGGCAAAGTGTCAGAGTCCTCATTTTTCCAAAACAGGTTTTTTCCAGAAAGGTAACTTGAAATATGAAGAGCGAGGTCAAGGATGCCACGATGACTGAATGGTCTTTCGTCCTATGACTAATTTGCCTAATGCTTCAGCCTAATTTGAGCTTGGCCCGGCGTCTGCGTGTTCTCATTGTCAGTAGTGCCGGAGTCTTCCTATGAGGAAAGACGATTAGTCGATTGCATATCCTAAGCATGCATGTCTGTATTATTTTGTTTTAACAGCTAAAGCAAATGGATAAATGGAACATCCGCGTGTCTAATGGACGTGATTCAAGAATTAGTATGTCTTAAAGTAATTAGGCTAAGTTTGCTTAGCACGAAAAAACTCCGATTTGATACGACTAATTTGACTCGTTAGGGTCGCGCATTTCCAAGTCGACGGCTCTGGACTTCAGAATTAATATACAACTTACACGAGTCTATCCAACGCAAAACATCCACATTAAAAAAATATTTGCAATACGCAAAGCTTGCCAACATGCAAAACTAGGAAAGACATACACACACACACACACACACACACATATATATATATATATATATATATATATATATATATATATATATATATATAGAGAGAGAGAGAGAGAGAGAGAGAGAGAAAGACTAAGAGAGAGAAAGACAAAAAGAGAGAAAGAGGGAGAGAGAGAGAGAGAGAGAGAGAGAGAGAGAGAGAGAGAATACCAATATAACAATGCGGAACGATGTTGATGAATTTCTCCCGGAAAATTCGTGCATACGATTTTGTTTTTCCTATTTTGCCACAGATTATTCGGGCCACGTTTAATACTTGTTCTTTATTTTTAGATAGTGATCCAATGTAACACTGTACAGGAAATTCTCTTTGGACCTCTCCGCACTCTGTTCCTTTCCTTCTTAAATACTTTAAAGGCTAATTCGAAATTACCCCCGGAGCGCGTGAAGTGCTGTTTCAAGAACGCCATTTTTCAGTGTCAGAGATTGTGACTAATTGCCTGTGGTTAAAAATATTGACCCTATCTACACGTGCTACTGTAAAAGAGTTTCAGGCCGGACATTTGCAACCAACACTTCGCAGACGGGGCGGAACCAATGCAGTATTCGTGGCTGTAAACGTGAAGTGGAAAGCATGAACGAAAACGGCTTTGGAGAACGTAACCCGCTGAATTTAAAAAAATCAAAAGGAAAACAAGGGGTGAAATCTATTAAGCTTCCACTGCAGCATTTAATTCTAGTTCCTTCGGTAGGAGGCCTGTGAAAAGAAAGGTGTTCTTAGAGTAATAACTGAAATCGGACAATCAATACTTGAAGTGTTCTTTTAATGATTAGGTTTGGATACTGTCCTTGCTGTCGTACTGCGCAACGTTAAAGACTTTTAATATTGAGGTGTACTGAAATAGCTGGAGGTCGAAATTAAAAACGTATGTATCTATGTGCTTTAAGTATATACTTATGCGCTTCGCGTATATCGACGTTTCTATGGTAAATCAATTGAGAATCCTGCAATATACGGTTAAAGGTTACGCCCACATTCTGAAAAGTTAATGATATGGTGTCTATTCAATAAGACACTGCGCGAAAGATTTATATACCTGTTGGTGGTCAGATGAAAAGTGCTTGATGTTCTACAGGTTTTGTGGAATGAAGCTCTTGTCTGAAAGAAGACGTGGAATTACTAATATGTTCCTTCAATTTACAAAAGAACTGCAAGTTGACAACAAAACGAAACTCTATGTTTGAACTGCGCTTCCGTTCATTTCTAGTTTTCACACGCTGGGATGAATTAAGTAGTTTAAGAAAGTATCTCGCACATCAGATAGTTCAATTACAATAGAAAACAAACAATTCAATAAATTGAATGAATATTTTGTGCCCCTCGTTTTGCATTGTTTTATTTTCATTCGGAGAAAATTATACAAGCATCGCCTTATCACCCATACAATTCGAATATAATACAGCAATCTATAAATACGTAGTGATTATCTTTTAAACATTATAATAAGCTATTCCATACTAGAGAAAGTACAACTTATATAGGTTTAATTAATTCTATGAGTTGCAGCTATTTACAGACATCCTGTGGGGAGCCATTGAAATAGTTACATCGAAAAGACCTTCATTTCAACTACCAAATCATTTACCACAATTTATCATTTCCATCCCAGAGAATTTAAGTTCACCTGGTAAAAGAAATTGCCAAGCATTTTCAAGCAATATGCGGCATCACTGGTGAAAGGTTCTACGGCGCTCTGTGACTCATACGTTCCATTCGAAAAGTCAATAAAAGTTATTTCAAGTTTCAAAATTTGAATTTCACGATTACTTTTTCTCTCAATTTTGACATACTTATACGACCTTTATTAGTGTCCACGTTATAATCTGTAAACTGACAGAATTTCACGAGACATATTAATACACTTCTCAACTTTGAACAACAATATTTCACGATTACGCACAATACTTTCCGCAAAACTAGTACATCATTCACAGAATCTGAACATCCACACATAAAATGAATCTTCCACTGCACACAAAAGAATGACTCATCCGCTACTTGCTGGTCAAAGATCATTTCCTTCTCACCGTACAAGCAGCAGGATTAGCAATCGTGTGTACAGTCACGACAAAAAACGTTTTCGCTACTTCTGGAGGGCCCTTAGGTACGTAGTCCCGTCAGAGAGACCGCCTGTACAAGTTCCCGTTCATTGAAACAACCCGAAGCCACGAGTCAATGGCTGGTAGGAAACTGAACGCGTTATCTCCATTCACGGGCGGGCGAATACTCGACCACTAAATAATTCCCGATACAATCGGTTCTCCTCCGCAGGTTACGGGGAATGGAATGCACTGAGAACGACGGAGTCGGCACGGCTTACGACAGGGCGGTTGGCGGGGGCGGTCGGGGTGGCGGCGGCGGCGGTGGTGGGGGTGGTGGGGGTGGTGGTGGTGGCGGGAGCATAGGCGGGACGGGTGCGGCGTCGCGATAGCGGAGGTGGGGGGCGGCGGCGGGGGCGGGTCAGTGACGAGGACGGCAGCGGTGGTGGTGGTGGCGGTGGTAACGACGGCGAGGGCGGGTCGGGACGGCAGGGGCAGCACGGCCTCAGACTGGGCGGTTGGAAGAGGCGGCGGCGGCGGCGGCGGCGGCGGTGGTGGTGGTGGTGGTGGTGGTGGTGGTGGTGGTAGTGGTGGTGGTAGTGGTGGTGGTGGTGGTGATGGTAGTGGTAGTGGTTGCGGCTGCCGAGGCGGCGGCGGGGGAGGGTCAGTGGCGAGGGCGGCGGAGGTGGTGGTGGTAACGGCGGCGGGGGCGGTGGTGGTAGCGGCGGCGTGGGCGGCGGTGTGGGCGGCGGCGTGGGCGGCGGCGTGGGCGGCGGCGTGGGCGTGGGCGGGGGCGGGGCGGTGACGAGGGCAGCGGCGGCGGTGGTGGCGGCGGCGGCGGGGGCGGTAGCGGAGCGGTGGCAGTGGCGGGTTCGATGGCGGCGGCGAGGGCGTGAGCGTGAGGGCGTTGGACGGGGCGTGAGGGCGTGAGCTGAATCGTGCATCATGGAGAAGACAGAGCCAAGCGCTGGGCGATTACCGAGCGCTGGTTAACGATCTCTCTCTGCGCGTGCATGTCCGCGGTTCGAGCCCCGGTGCCGGAGTCCCGTTCGTCGCTGGGGTGGCACCCGAGGTGCGCGCCGCGTGCTATCTGTATCGGCGCGTGTTGTGGGTGAAGTGCGGGCAGAGCTCTCCGGAGGGATTAAGGTCGTGGCGGAGAGACCCGTTGCATGGCCTGTCTTTGGTCATCTTTTTAGGTGGAGAAAGGTACACTGGTTTTCGTGTTTACGTTCTAACGACTGGCTGAGATAGCTCAGCCGTAAAATCGGCCTCTGCAACATCTATGACTGGAAGGTCCTCAGGTTCGTTTCCCGACGGTGGCGTATTTTTTTGACACTATCTGGGTCGAATTCAGCCGTTGAATGGGGGGATATCTAGTGGCCGGCTGCTCTGATCGGTATGACTCCCCGATCAATACCAGGAGTACGCAGGAGCATTACCCTAACACACGGGAAACGGACCGCGTGATTTTTCCTCATCCCTGTTCCAGCTTCTCTTTACACACACACACACACACACAGACACATACATTTGCATGCATATACTACCGCACATGTCGGTAGCTTAGAGCTTGTCACTGTTGGGATGTTGCCCCTCTAGATAGACTCTTAGAGGTGAATATCTCTTACGCTGTAGGTCGCCGACGGATATCACGTCCACACGACGAAGTAACGACGTCACTTCCCGGACATAAAATGCACCACAGTTGCGGAACGTACGTTACCAACAGCATTATATAGTTAAGGGGCCAGGAATCAATACGCACTCAATGTTGTTTTAACGATTAAAAAAATACTGTCTTGTCCAAGTCGTGATGGTATTTGAGAAGTGATAAATGTGAAAGAAATTTTTAGAAGTTACAGATATGAGATTTAAAACTTACCAGGATTCATATTCAAAAGATCTCGCCATATGAGAATAATACAATATCATTAACTGAAACAAATAAACTGTACTGAATTTTCCTCTTTCGTATATTTTATTAATACCATAATGCTATATATTCCAAACACCTTGCAATAGACGGAGAACTTAGTTTTGGATTTTTTATTATAGGCTCGCAGAACACAGAGTAGTATGTACTTCAAATCTTAAAATATGATTGAAGAGAATATTATTGCGGCATTTCAATCAACTTTTTTTTCCTTTTTCATGGGCACTGGAACAATGTCTTCGTTTTGTTATTAGAACGTACTGAATTTTGCTTTCCATAAATGTTCACTTCCATTAAATGAGAGATATTTTCATTTTTTGCCACGTACGCAAATCGAGAGTTTTAACCTAGTTTTCAAAGCGGAATAACAGGAAAAATGCAATTACTTAACACATGACGTCTAGAAGATTAATAACAGTACTCTAACTGAACGTCGCTACGCGTCGTGCCTGTTCTCTGAATTTTTCTGTTAACATGTCAAGGCGTTTTCCTACAATAATTATAAGCAAAACGAATTCAAACATTTTCTGTACAACAAGCGCCTTCTCTCTCCCTCTCTCTCTCTTTCTCAACAACAACAAAAAAAGCCAAATGGGCCTGTAGAAATTCATTGTTAGCAATTATAACTCACGATGCACACTCGACACACTGAAGTTAACCACAAGTTGTAAGAACTCCCTGGCAATGCATGTTCACAAAAAGATTAATCAACGCAACGCGGAGAACCGAAATGGCCGCGCTGCTTCATCAGTAAAACGTGCGCGTAGAAGCACACAAAGAGATGATCACCTTGATTGATACACGGCCGAAGAAAAACTACATTGAAAAATCCCTCGTTAGCTCAGCAGCATCAACACTGCGTTTTGCAGAATTGTTGGTCGCAGGTCCTAAGTTTCGAATATCGGTGGTATTAGTACATTCTTAAACGAGCGTAGAATGATAACTATTAATCATGAGTTGATGTTTACCACACGAGCGACGTAGGAGCGAGTGTGGGAATTTCTGCGAGTGAATAACAGCCATTCTAGGCGAGTAGAAGACTATACTTTCTCTACGACTTTGAAAAATTGATATTTTAAAAATATTCAATAGGCGCCTTAACCTCAACACCAACTCGCGTACTGTTTCGTGGCTCATCTGTCTCACGACCAGCCGCGGCAGAGCACGCAGCGCCTCTGCAGGCGACTGCGAGAACCCTTTGTCGCGGTATAATGAACTAAGACGCATGTGATTGGTCGGCAGCCGTGCGAGAATAATATTCTCACACGGCTTGTGGAATCGTCATCAATACTGCCTCCAATAACGTGCAGAATTGTAATCGTATACATTCCGGAGTAGTCATAGAGAAAGGATTTTACTCACTAGCTGGTTTCAATTTAGTCACTGTCTGGAGGAGAATTCTAGCAACCGCCTGCTCTGATCAGTAATTTTCCATGGTTTCTTCGATCAATACCAGGCAAATTCCGGAGCAGTACCCTAACAAACGGGCTACGGACCGCGCGCGATTGTTTCCTTCATCTTCGTCCACTCTTCTTGCCGTCACACACATACACACTTTCATGCACTGCATTACCACATATGATGGGAGCGTAGAAAACTTGACCTAGTTGTGGGGCTGCCTCGCAGATGGCCATGGTTGAGATGGGGAATACCCTCAAAACCGTCGAAGACAGACGTAATTAACATTATGACTGATTTAATAGTCCTTAGCACAATGGGTTTTTATTTTTAACATCCATTTTGAAAAATAAAATCTCTATTTTCTAAGAACTTATTAAATCATTGATAATACGCTGTTGATAATTTCAGTCCATATGTGTATTTTATTTATTTTGTCATAATTATAAAATATAATAAGAAATGTTTAAAATAGGAGAACATTTATCGATTGTACAGAATGCATCGCAACATGCAAACTCATCTTTCCAAACACAGTAAGATGCACAGTTTTGGTAACAGAGAACGTGGACCGACGACCCCTCGTGAGCAAACACTGATTAATCTTATTAACATGAGGAGAAAAAGAAAACAATCCCCTCGTTAACTCAAGAAGCTTCGCCATGGATATCGCGACTCATCTTCCCCATCGCAAGGAGACGCTCGGACAACAGAATCGACCGTCGACCCCTGGTGAGCCACCCCAATCACCTCTATTATCACAAAGCCCGATACAAACAATACGAAAATCACTCTATCTCGGAAGAAAAGTAGGAGCTTCCCAATGAAGACTCAAGCTTAGGGGTACTGCGATTAACCCTGGAGAGGTGATGGTTGCCGGAGTCACGTTAGAGGTGGCGCGGGGTCATTTCTGACCCCTTTAAACTATTTCTTTATAAAATTATATTTAGCAAGAAATAAGTGCGAAATTAGTTATATTAATAATAATCAATCATTTACAAAGTCATATTAACTTAATGAACTATCATAAACAAACATGCAAATGAGGAATTAAAACAAATAGAAGTGCAAAATTATCATCTATCTTTCATTTTATGTAGTGACTCCATTTTCATTTTCCTGAATATTTCAACAACAAAGTGAAATATACCTTCATCCTTCACTTCGTAATACGTTGTCGTGAGTTTGACCTGTTCCGAATTTATAGAAAGATGTGGGCGCCAGGAACAGGTGACATAAACTAATACTAACTTTTCCCTATTTAATTCTGTCAAAATTATATGGGCATCCAGCTAGCTTGGGCCGATGGATTCGGATTACATGTATTCGCTATCGCTAAGATAGCCGATTACCTGATCTGCCGACTGTACAGCCTGGCGTGGAATCTGAAATATGGAAATTCTCTGCTTCCAACTAATTAGAAGCTTATGATTGACAAATGAACAGACTCTTTTCTTTTTCCAAAGAACAAAATTTAACAATTTATTCAATGTTAATTTTAACAGATTACTTAATGGCCATGACCCCTTTTAAAAGATATTATTTTAATATACTGCAGTATATGTTACCGTATTGCCGACCCGCTCGTTCCGAAGACGCTTCTCACTTGGCCGATGAATCCGAGTCGCTCTTCTGTCTTCTGATCTTGCGCGGTTGCTGAAGTATCCAGTCCACACTGCATAAAATCTAGCTAAGTTCTTTCCGACGCTTTAGGTTTATAATCTTTCACACGAGTTTAATAAAATACTAATGTTCGAACTATCGTCCGGTGAACACCCAAAACTGCCCAAGTCCGCGGATGTACTCCGGCAAATAATTTCTAAGTCCGATGACGACTGTTACTTTTCGCACGAAAATGAATAAGTCTCACTTTCAACTACAAGGTCCGCCCACTATTTGCACTCCACGAAACTCAAGAGCCGAGTTCACGACCTACACTCCACCACTCTGAGTCAGACTGTAACGATCTGCACTCAACGAAGCTCCAAGTCCGAATGAATGTTTTTCTGTATTTTGCAACCCTTGATGGGTCGGTAGCGTCCCACGTTCTATTTTTCCAAAACACGGCGGTAAACACCAGAAAGTCTAATTGCCCCCCGCCAACCCGCTCATTTCTTACAACCCCATGTAGCCGCGCCTTCGTCCGTCATACGTTTTTCGACCAATCACATATTCTTTATTATATCGATCTAGCCAGCGTTCCGGCACCTACGAGGCTTGCAGCTAGTTTATTTACCTGCCCTGCACCATAGCAACCCTCTGCGCTGGCGTTACTAGGGCCGGATATCGCCATTTTACAAGTCCATTTAGTCACCCCGTATACAACTAATATTATGAATAAACCATGTCCCGTTCTGGTATATCACAAAAGGTATCAGAAAGTTCAGTTAATTTCATTTTTTAACATTGTCTCACATAAAAACAAACAATTTATTGAAAATGCTTCAAAGCCAAACAACACAACTTAGAAAAGGTTCGAAATTTACGATGTTTGTATTGGTTTCACAAATATTAATAAATGATTACATATAAAATTTTGAAAATCTTTCAGACAAAAGCTAAAGAATGTGGTGAAAGGTATGTGAAGTGTAAAGCTTCTGACTTGCAAAATTAGGCAACTGCAGCTAAGCAAAGATACGTGGGGTCACAAGAGATCCCGCGCCACCTCTCTCGGATTAAGAGGCGGATCCAGACGATAATTTTTTTGCGGGGGGGGGGTCATTTATTTTTCTTAAATAATGAACATAGTTGTTATTATATTGTATTTTATTTTTGTAGTGTATATATGATACTACACAATATTATTTTTCAATAACTTCATTATTATAACAAATAAATATTTTTTAAAAAATTACCAAATAAACGAAGGTAACAAACAGAAATTCTGGGCGTTTGGGGGGGGGGGCATGACACCACCCCTCACCGGATCCGCCACTGCTACGAGTTTTGAATGGATATGATATTAGATAACGAAACCAACAGAACTAAAAATCGATAACTCGATATTACAGGTTTCTAGCCATATGGCCATACCTGGAGTGTAAGAGTGTGTTTGAGTGAATGGTAATTAAGGTGGTCTGATATGAATCCTTACGGAGAGGCAGAGGAAACCAGATCACCCTGTGAAACGCCGCCGCAAACCCGCTTTACCCACCACAAACTGCACTTGAATTGGCCAGGATTTCAATCTCAGTACCCACAAGTAGAAATTCAGCGGTTTGACTACCACACGAAGCGAAATTTCCTCATACATCGATACATTAATTTTCGTTTAGTATCGATCTGATATTATAAAAATTGTAGTAATTTTCTTAATATTTAAATAATTCTGAAAATGGGGAAAACCTTATCGATAAAACCCTCACGATCTCCAACTCAGCGAGATGCATGCTTTTTGTATCGACCAACAGAATCAACTGGGGATGCCTGGTGAACGAACCCTAATCACTCTGATTAAAACAGGGCCTAAGAAAAACTGCACAGGAAAATCGCACGTTAGCTCACAAGAAACCTAAGAGCTTTCTTCCTGGAGACCCGAGCTTACGGAACCGTGATTGTTGAATGGATGAGATACTATTTAATAATGAAACCAACAACAGTTGAACAAACCAACAATAATGAAACCAAGACACCATAAATCAATCAATATTATCGAATTACAAGAATCAATACCTTTATTACAGGGAATGTTTGCAACAATGGCCACCAATCCCGAACCTCTACAATAGCACAACTCTAACAGCACATGTGCAGATGCTCAAAAACGGTGTATTGTGTTTTCTCACCGAGAAGGTTCATGTGCCGTTAAATCTGGTGTAACTCCACTACATGGCGCTGTAGAACACAACTAAATATTTAAGTCAAAAGCAATCCGCAACACATTCGGTAGGATTTTGAATTTATATCGTTAAATAACTTGTAAACAATGCGTTTTATGGTCTTAAAAAATAAAATTTTGAGGCCCACAAAGAAACGTTTCTCGCACCGTAATCTACAGGATGAAATTTTCTTGAACATTCTATTACATTTTTGCTGGTCCAGCGCTTCCTGATATTACCTCACCTGCTCAGAGATGTGCAAAATCTGCAATTAAGTGTGAATGAGAAGGACAGAGAGCGGCAGAGACAGACAGGGACAGGGTGATGGAGGGAGGGGGAAGAGACAGTGAGAGTGTGATGGGAGGGAAAAGAAGGAGATGAAGGGCAGAACAACATCTGCCGGGTGTTATCACTATTTTTCAAATGAAAGGTCAATATTTGTCTAATAGCAATCTTTAATGTTGCGACAAACTTCATACATATACCAACTCGTTACGACATATCATTCATCATCTTTCTAACATAATTAGTACATAGTTACGCCGTTACATGAAAACGCCATCTCTCTTCTTTTTCCACGTCTCGCGTATCACCAACACCGGGTTCCGCAAGTAATGTACAGATCGCGACAATCGACTCGATCAGTAATCGCTCCTCAACCCTCATTTTTCTCGACGCGGCGAGACGCACGCGTTTCGTGCCAGAGGACAGAATCGACCGGCGACCCCTGGTGAGCGAACCCACTTCGCCAAGCACGGCTCCCATTACCGCTACTACGCCCTCATTAAGCAGGCGGTCATTACTTCTCTGTTATAGGGCGCGCAAGAAAGAAAAAAAAGGGCTAATTAAGGTGCAGCTGCCAACGCAGATTCAGAGGGAACGACCCCTGGGGTCAAAGCAAGTCGTACGTCAAAGTCTAACAATACGATAGCGTTCGGGCGCTTCGAACGCGCTCGCAGCTAACTGGTAATAGATTACACGCGGTTTCTATCCGCACGAGAATCGCCTTCTGCCTGTCTCAATTATTAACAACTCAATAATTTGGGGGGGGGATGCGGAAAGAGGGAAAAGGGTAGAAAGATGGGAGATCCTGGCGATCTGATTGTTGTGAGCGGAGCGTGATGTTCATTTGTTCTGGGGTGTTTCCCCGACAGACCATCCGCGTCTGTGTCCTAACATGTCCATCTTAACATAAACAAGACTGCGTCGTGGAATACTATAGGAATAGAGACGAAGTAAAATAGAGATGTTCAGAGGCAGAAATAAGCATTCATTTCATTAAACAGAATTAAAGTGCAGGGCACACCAGAGATGAATTTCTCAGAGATGAATTTCTCATTTCTCTTTCTAATAGATTACACGCGGTTTCTATTCGCACGAGTATTGCCTCCTGCCTGTCTCAATTATTAACAACTCAATAATTTGTGGGGTGCGGAATGAGGTAAAAGGGTAGAAAGATGGGAGATACTGGCGATCTGATTGTTGTGAGCGGGGCGTGATGTTCATTTGTTCTGAGGTGTTTCCCCGAGAGCGTGTCCAGCCTAACATGGACAAGAATGCGTCAAGGAATACTATGGGAATAGAGACGAAGTAAAATAGAGATGTTCTGAGGCAGAAATAAGCATCCATTTTATTAAATTGAATTTGGGGGTTGGTAGGATTGTTGGACGTGAGTTGGTCGTGCCCGTGTACGCTCCGCTAAAAGAGCATACATTCGCATTATAAAAAGATACAACAGTGGCGAATTATAGTAAATTGTTTTTATACTATTGCCATGTACCAAGACAGTGAGTTTCGTTAAATGAATACGTGCACGTGTGAAATTACGGAGAGATAACTTCCCCATGTGGCCGGCGTGAAGCCGGCGGCGGCAAAGGTAGTGGCGGACACGGCGGAGAAATGCTCTTTATAAAGTAAGTACAGACCACTGCACCTCTCGGCGAGGCGGATAGCGTGTGAGGATGCGGGTGCCTAGTTACGGGCGCGCGTGTGAATGACCAAAATATGTGATTGTATTAATGTATACAGATAGTACATGCGATGCATTTAGCGAAATAATGGCCGAGGTGACGTGCCCACCCTCCACCGTGTAATATATTTGTTTAATGAAAGTATACCCTACAGGCTAAAAGCAATGTGAAGTATACGTAAATATATCATAGATTAGATACCAGAATTATTATTAAACAGAATTGAAGTTCAGGACACCCAGAGATAAATTTATCAGTCTTCCACCACAATGAATCCTAACGTATTACCTCTGACAATCCTGGCTCAACAAGGAGGGATACTTAGTCGTAACCATAGACCTGTTCTCATGGCAGACTCTTCTTTAGCGTAGGTTTCTTCAAAAAAGCCTGCTAATATTGAATACAGCTTCACAAACTGAATTCAATAATTTTGGAATCCATGCCACAGGATCAACTGGTTGGTAATTAATTGGTTCCTGTCGCGAGTGTGATATTGTTTCGTTCCACCTACCTGTAGTCCCACTAACAGTCTGAAGAGATTGTTGAACCGCGTTTCACACGTTGCATCATCAATTGCAACAATGTTGCGGAATTCCATCAGTTGCCTCCTTATTCGTTCAGACAAATTTACTTTGTTTTCCAGTCAATCAACGAACACAAAAACGAAGGAGTTTAACGCTGTATATTCTCACTAAAGGTAAAGAACCAATGAATAAAATGCAAGTCTATGCAACGTAGCAACTTGTAAACAAGTGAATGGTGCCCTTCGTAGACAACTGCTCTCCGTAGGTAGATCGCCAGAAAACCAGAACTTGATTAGTAGCAGTAACTTGATTATCTATGGAACGTCCATCCAAGTTTGATACCGCTTGTCAATTACGCACACTTATACTTGACTAAATAAAGAGTAACATTCGACATTTACACATTATATCCTAAGAAACTCTAAAAATGTTTAAGAGGCAATACTTATGAATCGTGGACACTAGCTTGTGATATATTGGTAAACATAACAATCTCATTATAAATTCTTTGAAATATATTAAAAAATCACTTAATTTTATAATTCCATCTGTATATTCTTAATGAGTAACTAAAATACCAACATGAAACTACAGACTCTTTTATCCACCTTCGTGAATTTCTAGTATACCAAAGAGACTTAAATGAACGAATAGGCAACGATGCGATGTACCTGAATTACTTTAAACTCATTTACATTTATATCATTTGCGAAATTGCTGTGTAATTAAAATGTGCACAAGAAAAGACATTAACTTATGACTGACATACGACTCTGACCCATAATTTATACTGCATTAGAGCATACGTGATAACGTAAATTTCCGATTAAAAACAACTACACTGTTCTTGTGCACAACGAAAAACATTTTAACTTCAAAAGTTACCATTGAATGATACAAATCATAATACATACAAATTTAATAACACTAATGTATTAAAAAGGAACATCTATTTTCGTATCAGAATGTATTTCTTTTAATTTCACCTACAGCTTTCTGACGAAAACACTTGTGTATGGTGAGGAAAAAGAACAAACTCTACAGGAAGTATCAATGTAACACACTGGATGATTCTTAGATTGGAGATTACTCACGGAGAGAAATTAATATATTTATGAAGAAACAAACAAAGGAGACATCTGAATGCTGTTAAATAGCTTATTGTACGCAAATTAGGTCCTGTCTTTGTGTTATTTGCGTGGGCTTCTTACATGATTTGTCTTTTTGTAAACAGAAGCTGCTGTTCGGACAGTCACTTGCGGTTAAACTCTATATCACAAGTACTATTTTCATTTTACTTACAACTTCAAGTCCAAAATGTACAAATAATTTGTTGCAGCAAAGGAATTATGAACACAATTACTTAATTATCCTTACAAATAGCTTCAATGCATGATTTACATAATGGAAACTACAAGCACCTGTTGGGAATATATCTTCGTTTTTCACCCATAGAACAACTTCCAAACACTGAAAGACTGTACGTTTTCAAGTAGCCAGTTATGAGAAACCAACTATTACTTCTCAGGCATACACAGAATATTGATGAATTAGTTAAACACAGTAACGAATTTCTAAAAAAAAGTAATCAATAACTTAACTTAATCAATTTAAGAAATTTGTTTCTGAGCGCTTTACTTTTGTGTCAAGGTCACTATTAATCCAGAGAATTTCTAATGATTACTTACTAATAAAAAACTCTATATAAAAATAATATAATACACATAATTATTTTGGTAACTATCCACATTTTTGTGTAAAAAGCGCAAATTTCGCAAAAATAATGTGGAGAAGAAAGGAAGATAAAGTGTAAATATTTTTGTTCTTTTACTGAACCATGTGAAGTATATTCACCCTCAACCCACCAAATATCAATATTGTGTGACAGAGCAATAAACATATTCCATCTTGCTACTTACACTTGGCAACGTGTTTAAGAATTAAAATTAGAGTTAAAAGACGACTTAACAATTTTTTTATTATTCAAAAGAGCTGTATTCAATGCTTAAAGAGATCTGCTGTCTGGGAGCCAGAATATAATTTCGGAACATCAAATCCAGCTATTCTTCAGCTTGACACAAAGATGGCAAACAAAATTTTGCATCAGAGCAGGTGATTCAAAGCCAACAACGTTACAAGAAAAATGTTTCCTAACAAGCTGTGACTCCAAATGGGAGACTCCAAATCTAAAACATGAAATTTATTAACAAACTCACACGCGGCCAATCATATGTTTCATGTTCTTACTTCATCTCAAAAGAAAGTTGGCAACCAAGTATCAGAAAAGTTACTGCTCGTCTTCATCGAGAATCATGAATCAATGAACGATGATTAATAAGATGTCAGAGCCGAGATGACCTCATAAAATATAATTATAGGCATTGTCTCGTTGTTCCGAAGAGCAAGTAACTGACGATGGCTAAGCCATCGAAAGCTGCTCTTGCATTAAATAACTATGTTGGCCAAGACAACGCCCCTAATTATTTTACTTGGAATGCCGCCAACATCAAATCACCAATAGTGTATTGTAATGACAATCACACATTGTGCAAGATTTCGAACACACAACCGCAGTACCCATTTCCTATAACGACACTGTGTATGGTGTAGGATTCCACTTGTACTTTCTACGCGCTGCAGCCAAATTTGAGCCTTTGCCTCCGCGAAAAACACATACTCACAGTTAAGCATAAATATTTAGATCATTAAGATATTTATTACGCCATCGCTTTATGGTAATGAATTGTCTGGAACTGATGAAACACATGAGAACAGACAACAGAATATGAAGATCTCAAGAATATGAAGATCGTGTTGGGGCAATAACATGCCACAATACGTACGTTTTGAGATAAAGGAAAATAAATGCTTAGACATTGCATTCTACACATTGGGATAAAGAAAATTAATTTATGAATTATACTGCCATCTTGTGACGAATTTTTAATGTAAAACCCCAACATCTACATACATCTATGGGGCTAACTGTATCTCCATTTCATCAGAAA
>JAHLJT010002630.1:375884-387863 GCA_031308135.1 Acheta domesticus
CCTGGCAATTTTAGTTCATGTCGGGGGTAGTGCCAATGGATCAGTCTCCAATTGCCGGACCAGGAGAGGTAGCTCAGTGCATCAACTGATGTCACTGCAGTCCTCTGAGGAGCTGAGGAACCGGGAGGTCCTAGGTTCGAGTCCTGTCGGCGGCAAGATTTTCGACTCTAGCTTGTCAGCTAGGTCGAATTCAGCCGCTGTCTGGGGGAGAATTCTAGCGGCCGGCTGCTCTGATCGGTAGTTTCCCGTGGTTTCTCCGATCAATACCAGGCAAATGCCAGATTAGTACCCTATCAAAAGAACCACAGACTGCTCGCGATCTTTCCTTCCTCTTCCTTGCCCTATCCTCACCCCTTACATACGCACTTACTCTAACACGTACTACTCTACCACACATGCCGGGAGATCGGTTGGAAGCTTAGAGCATGTCCCGGCTGGGGCTGTTTCCCGCCGGTGGGAGATACCTGGTCGGGGAAAACCCTGCTAGTCAACGGTAAGTCGGCGCCGAAAATCGCCATACAGCGGGTGAAGAACAGCGCCACCTCCCAATAAAACAACACTACACTTAAGGGACTAATGCCCTCTGTAGTTGACGTGCCGGAATCATGAACAATCAATCAATCATTCGAGTCCACTGATTTGCCATTTCCGATGAACCGTTATCGTGATCCTCCTTGGCAGCAAAAGTGTCGAAGTCCACTGCCGACGATGGAAGCATACAATATACAGACTAAAAAAAATCCTAGCAATTTTAGGTCATGTCGGGGGTGGTGCCAATGGATCAATCTCCAAATGCCGGGGCCTCTCGCAAACTGCCACTCATTATCGATAGAAACCGGATTTTTATGTAATTACATATTTTTTGTCTTTCTACTTACTGTTCTCAAAATTGTAATCTTGGTGAATCATAGCCCTCCTAACACAATATCGAATTTTTCCGTTATATATTTTTACATATTTAGTACTATATTACATATTTTGGTGTATTCACAATATATTTTCTTATTTTATCTATTTTCTTCAATTTAATTCCATATTATTTTTTATAAAAAGGTGTTGATTTTTAAATCAGCATTTTCCCTATATTATTGGGCAAGTCTACGTGTCTAGAATATAATTTACACCGCGTTTTGTGATCTGTAACCTTAATTTCTGAGAAAAAGTTGCGATCGCCAACGTGTAAGACTTCGATGAAGATGCTTCAGTGTTTGTTTGCTGGTCGTAGATCTGGCCATTTAGTGCGATGGCTTCTATTGCGATTAGTCTGGCTGCTAAACTGCGGTTCTGGATTATAAGAGAATACGCTTTTACTACTGACGAAAAAGTGGTGTGTTGTAAAGTGAGCAGTTTTTCTAAATATAATTTTTGCTATGTAAATTGTTTTTAATTAGAGAATTTTAGTATTACATATTATATTGGATTTTATATTTTTATTACATATTCTTACTGTCTTCATTACATATTTATGTACATATTTTGACATTTAATACTATATATTTTTCCGGTCTCTAATTATCGAGTCCACCGATTTGCCATTCCGACTCCGCGACACGTCGCCGCAGAAGAGCCTCCGGCCCGCCCACGGCCGTCGTTGTCGTCGTCGTCGTCGCCGTCGCCGTCGCCGTCGGGTGCCGCCCACCGGGGCGGTCTCCCGCGGCGCTTCGCCGAACCGCTCAAGCGCCCGCGCGCGTCAACTGTCGCATTGTCTCGGCAGCGCTCTCGCCGGGCGGTAGCCGAACCCTCCCTCCCCTGGGGAGGGGGAGGGGGAGGGGGAGGGGGGCGTGGCGCGGCGCCTGCCACTCACGCGTCATCAATCATCCGCGAGCGTTAAGCCGTCGCTCGAGCCGCGATAACTAGCGGGACGGCGCGGCGTCGGGATGGTTGTTTACGTACCAGGCACATGCGGAAAGTAAGGTTACGTAGCTCGTACAAGGAAATGTATTTTTGGCAGTTGGTACGTGTTACCGCATTCTGCGTTCGCAGTTTTCAAAAATTTTGGCGCGTGACGTAGATTGCATGATCATCAGCCCCCCTTGCGACAAATCCAGTCTTATAATAATAAAAAAAACACGTGATGACGTTCGTGAATGAATTAAAAAGATTCATTTCATAAGGCAAGTAATGTCATCGGCCATTATAGAAAAGTCGGAGTAAACGTACGAGGGATATGTGGAAAGTAAGGTTACAATGCGATTAGCTCGTACAGGGAAATGTATTTTTGGAAGTAGGTGAGTGTTACCGCATTCTGCATTCGATTACCCCCCCCCAAAATGGCGTCTGACCTCTAAAGCATGAGCATACTTTGATTTATTCATAATGTCCTCTGACAGGTCTTCATCTGTTACGGTGTCATTCAATCGGCAGCTTAAACGTCTCAGTGGCATCGGCAGTCAAGCGTGCAATATTTCTCAGTGCCACCTTGAGCTCGACACTGATCAAGCCAGCCAGGCAACGTTGGATACTCGGGCGTTATGCCGTCGCTCGAGCGGCGATAACAAGGGGGACGGTGTCGAGATGATTGTTTACGTACCAGAGACATGCGGAGAGTTAGGTTACAATGCGCTTAGCTCGTACACAGAAATGAATGTTTCGCAGTTGGTACGTGTTACCATTTTCTGCTTTTGCGTTTTTTTGTAATTTTTGGCGCCTAACCTCTCATCCATGATTATTAAGCCATCCTTGGGACTAATCCAGTCTAAGTTCGTGCAAATTTTAGCTAGGCGCGCTCTAGATATTTTGCTGTAGTTTTAATTTTCTCCACACATCGCGTCACTGAACACAGAGGAAAAAAAGAAAGAATGAAATCACGTGAAATCACATATTAGATTTATACTAAAGTATTTCTCAGTACCACCTGAGCCCAGCACTGACGAACCCAGGCAGACAACTGAGCAGGCGAAAACGATACGATTTCAAGGAAATGGAAAACCTGAGAGAGAAAAAGGTCTCCTTCCAGTTTTGTTGAAACGTAAGCCTACACTAGTGGTTGGAAGTGGACGTAGACAGTACGATTCGCATAGTGTCAAGAGTTTGGTGTTCGTGACTCAAACCGGTGCGTTATTAAAAATCCAATACTGCAACGCTTCTTTTAATGCTTGCATCGTGCGGCAAAACAGCTCCCTGTCTTGAAGGTGAGTTCACCCGGAGATTTTATAATAGCACGTGAATATAACGCCAAGCAAGTTACGTGTAATTGTCCTTGATGTATTTAGAGTTTTCAACGTGAAACTAACGCTTGTATGTGCTGACAACGTAATTGTATTTCAGGAGCCAGAATCGTCGCTGCAGAGGTTGACCTTGTTTGGACACGCGACGGCGCAAATTTCACCTGACTTCTTTCCTCAAACTGACAACAGCAATTTGTAGCCTTAACAGTAAGGCTGTTGAAGAGGGTAAAGCTAGCTGAAGCGACCAAGTGGTAAAGGACGTCAATAGCTTTCCGACTGTCGTTGTAGTGTCAGTGTGAGATGACCTCTCTTATTCCCAGGTACCTCCCGTCTGAACCATCATTCTGTCCATAATGAATTGATTGATTGATTGATTCGTGTTTCCGGGCGCGTCAACTACTTTGGTCATTACTCCCGTCAGTGTAATGCGGGTTTTTTTCTCGGGAGGTGGCGATGATCTTTTCCCCGCTGGATGGCGAGATCTGGCGTCGACCTACCGTCGACTAGCGGGGTTTCCCCTCAACCAAGTATCTCCCACCAGCGGGGCACCGCCCCAGCCGGGACAAGCTCTAAGCTCCCGACCGGTCTCCCGGCATGTGTGGTAGTGTAGTGCATGGTAGTGTGTGTGTGTGTGTGTGTAAGAAGAGAGGAGAGGACAAGGAAGAGGAAGGAAAGATCGCGTGCGGTCTATGGCCCGTTTGTTAGGGTACTGCTCCGGCAATCGTCTGCTGTTGATCGTAGAAACCACGGAAAACTACCGATCACAGCAGCCGGCCGCTAGAATTCTCCTCCAAACAGCAACTGAATTCGACCTAGCTCACAAGCTAGTGTCGAAAACCCTGCCGCCGTCGGGAGTGGAAGCTAGGACCTCCCGGTCAGGACTGCAGTGACATCAGGTTGATGCATTGAGCCATCTCTCCTGGTCATAGTGAATTACCTCATCAGCGTCCACAATCCATCGAATAATCGTAAAGGCAAACCTATCACTCCGACCACTCAACCACCGATCACTGTGACCATCTCACCAGAAAAAAAGGACAGTAAAGACGTACGACTCCGCCATGGTGGATGGTAATGAGTAGGGGAAGGGTTTTATTGAAATGTCATTTTTTTCTTTTACATTTAGAACGATGTCTTTCAGTTTAATAGTGCAACATTAATTTTATGTTATGACAAAAGGACAAGATCCTTTTATATGCCTTTTTTGTTGCATTATTTGTCGACATCGGCTAATAACTCTTTTTTTACCTTTTTCTGTCATTTAAAAAAATCGTGGATTTCATCGATTTTAATATCAGGTTAAAGGTATTTGCTCCAAATAATATTTACGAGACGCAACAAATGTTTTCCACAGAAATCGTGAGTGGCCTCTTCGATTCCTTCGCTCAGAAATCGTAACGTCAACCGTTGACAGTGGATAAGCTTCCTGTGACACGTAACAGCGCTATTATCGGTTCGGCCGATTTCGGAATAACTAAAGAAAGAGATTTCCTGATAAAGAACAGTCTAAAGCAAAAAGGTGCAAGTTCATATCACTTGAACAAAAGGAAAAACCCTTTAAAATATACTACAGCAGTAACATATCCAACAGCTCGAGTTGTTCGTCTGAACTGGCTTTGATCCAATTTTTGTGTCTTTTTTCTTTGCTTTGAGGTCATGTGTAAATCATTTTAAGAACATTGTATTGGTAATTTGTGGCGATGTTTTAGATCATCAAAATCCGCCCCTAGTAAAGCGTAAGGTACTTATCATCATCATCGTTAACATCATCTCATCATGTGTCTTCTCTCGTTTCTGATCTTCACCTTTCACGTGGATATTTTACATTAAACTTTACTTGTTATGAAATAAATTATCATACCAACTTCCGATGTTCGATGTTTCAAATCAGCTTACCAATGGCGTGTTTTATAACGAACAAATTAATTAACCACATTCATTCTACAATGCTGTCTGCATTTTCAGGTGAAATGAGACATAACGTGAAGTAAAACATTAAATCACTCGGCAGGAAAGTTTTAAGATTATAGTATACTATTTATTACGAAAGTCGTCTATTAGAAGTTGTGCGAAAGGAATGAATTACCCATACTTGTAAATCATTTAGCATCATAGTTTTGAGTTGCGTCTATCTCCTTACCGGAGTGACAGTTACGATGAAGTGTCAGTACCTTGTGATGAAATGGTACCCGTATGGGTGATGTGTTCTGCCAATTGTCCGTTCTTTGTTTTAACTTGGGTATTGCTCAAACGAACTCTTGAGAAATTACGAAAAAAATATAAACACTGTCAGGTACTACGCACGTATTTGTTATGTAGACGTAATGGAAAAATTTCAAACTGAGAGAAACATTCTTACCTCTCCGCAATTGCGGATTTTTTGCAGAAACAGGAATTATTGCCTTTTCAACATCATAGGTAATACCACGAGTACTTAGGGAATTGTCGATGAATCCCCAACTGACGAAGCGAGGAGGGGATTTATCTAAGAATTTCCATAGCACGAGTGGTATTTAATAGGACTATTCCACGAGTCCAGAAATTACGTCCAACGGAGTTCCAAAATGCGCCAGATAATGGAAATAACTGAAAGCTATGTTTAAAATCAATGAAGTTATGTTACAGTAGATACGACGTTTATTGGACATCGATATAGCGATTGATATATACCGCCTCCCAAGATAGATGAGACACAGTTTATGATTGGCCAGTAGGAAGAAGCGGTAAGAAAAATAGTGTAAAAATGCGATAAAGTTTTTGAGATACACCGCACTGATTGGGGCTTTTTGTTTGTGTAGTGGAATATTTTTGGTTTTAATTTCACGAATGGATTAATCATAGGTAATACCTCGAGTGCTTTGGAAATTGTCGATAAATCCCCGACTCACAAGCGAGAAGGGGATTTATCTGAGAATTTTTCAAAGCACGAGTGGTATTTAAATGGACTTTATTGAAGGCTAATAACATCTTATTAAGAAGTGAAAACACCTTGCCGGAAAAGGTGATGCTCTCAAGTAACAAGATACTGAATAAGGAATGTGGGTGTTTATTAAATGCCTTTCCTACTTGAGATTAAATTTCTTTTCCTTTTAGACATTATCACAACAGGAGCTATTTTTCAATACCTCATTCATCAATGTCATATTAGCGGATTAAGATCTTTGACGATCAAAACAATATGTAATTCGTTCAACCCTGTTGCTCTTTCTTGGTATCAGTTAAATCACAGATTGAGATCACAAGTGTTACTGACAAAAGAAAACAAAAATTTACAGGTAGTACTTCTTTTTATATGACTGATTATTTTGCAGTAGTATTCTGCATTTTGCTGCAGTCCCTGTACACATAGGACAGGGCTGAGTAGCACTGAGCCTTTTTCGATTGACTCAGTTTGAAAGGTGTCGTAGTCGACGCTTCTGCGTGAATTTCGGTCCTTTAATTGAGCTCGCCTGGTCTGAATAATGAGTGGATGCTTTGATTGAGATCATGTGTATTTAAAATGTTGTAGTAGATGTTTCTGCCCGTATATAAAGAGCTTTTTCATTTCGTATAATATGAATAATGACGTTGAGCTTCTACTGAGCTAGTAGTTGAACTATCTAGGTTTAAGAGTGTCGTAGATGCGCGTACTCTCCTAAGAGTTGCAATGTAGTTGCGATTGTGAATAGCGATGTAATTGATGCTTGTAGCAATTTAGCATTGTAGCATTTTAATTGCAGTAGTCTATTTGCAAGAGTGACGGGATCGTTGTTTCTGCTCTACTACGAGTTTTGAGAGAGACATAGTCAACATGTGTTACAACGTTTTTAATTGCGCTGGCCTAGTTTTACGTCACGTATTCGACGCTTCTGCTCGGAGCTGGGATCCTTTCTGATCGAGCTCTCCGGCTGCGGTACTCAAATTTACTCCTTCTCAAGATCGTGGTGTCCAGATGGACCTACATGATTTCTCTTGCAGCTTATTTACTTTTCCAATGATCATATTTAGTATTCGTAATAGGAAATTAAATCTATACACCGAAATGTTGATTATACACATTTATTTTATTTATAAGATTGTGCAATAATGTAAAATAATGGTGTCTGAACATGCGTGATAGGCAAATGATGAACTGCAAATATAGAAAAATTGTATTGCACACATGTAGAACAGATGTGATTGACATGATTTTTACCTGTAAAAAGTTTTTATTTAGAGAAACGGAAAGTAATTTTGTTATCTGTTTTGCAACATCCCATTTTCTCCTTTCTCGATTAGAATCTAAAAAAATATTTTTTAAGAAGGTGAATTATTCATCGGATTTCTAGTTTTCGACCTCTCTTGATGACGAAGTTTATGGCAGGTGTGTTCTACGTTCAGTAACGGCTATACAGAAGATTCCCCAAGTTTTATATAAAAAATGTATTTTTTGATAACATTTTTATTAGCAATCTGTGTTTGCTTTTGTGAAAAAACATTTGAATTAATGTAAGATATTTATATTGTTAGAGAGAACCACAATAGGACACAAAATTTATTTTTCTTTTCGCTAAATAAGAACTAATCGTATCAAAATCTCCCTTTGTAGAATTACAGGTTGTCATTATTTCTGGTTTCTTTTCTCCAGATTCGCAGCGGCCTTCATCATTTCGAAGGGTGCTCTGAAGAACAAGAGACTTGTTCTTTCATGGCACATACAATATTAATGTCGGGTCACTCGCAAAAGCGAAAGTAGAATAGGAGTTTGTTGTGCCCTTTGTCTGGAGACGTTTGTCGATATAAGATTTGTTTTTGCGCATAGTTCCGCCGAGAGTGATGTCCCGTTTGAGAAGCTTCTGATCCAAATGTTGTGATGTAAAGAAATTGTCGGGTGTTATATTGTTACACTTCAGACGTGAGGATAATTGTAGCACAACATTATTCCCAGATTTTGTTCTCTCGGTTGCCCTTCTTGTTTGCCAGAGGTTGTGTATTCCACACGTAACATGTTTGATTGTAACAAAACCTCCAAACCTTCCTCCGTATTTGCCAAGTCTTTGCTTTTTCACAAAAGCATGTGCTGCCGAAATGGACAATTGCCTCGAAAAATGACTAATTCATTGATTGTTACATACGATTGACGATTGTACAATATCGGAAGAGGAAGAAACACAACAGAATACTACGTTCAGGTTTTAGAAAGAACCGTCTTTCCGTAGTATAGAGAGGTGAGATTGGATCAGCGGCACTTGCGGATTGAGCTCGACTTGTTTGAAGAGAGATGCATGCGATGCTTCTGCGCAGAGCTATGTCCCTTTTTGATTGAACTCTCCCAGTTTTAATATTGACGTATTGGATGCTTCTGCGCAGACCTAGGCCCCTTTTTGATTGAACTCTCCTAGTTTTAAGATGATGCATTCGATGCTTCTGCGCAGACCTAGGCCCCTTTTTGATTGAACTCTCCTAGTTTTAAGATGATGCAATCGATGCTTCTGCGCAGAGCTAGGCCCCTTTTTGATTGCGCTCGCCTAGTTTTAAGGTGATGCATTCGATGATTCTTTCGCGTAGGCAGGCCCCTTTTTGGATTTGCGCTCGCCTAGTTTTAAGGTGATGCATTCGATGCTTCTTCGCGTAGCCAGGCCCCTTTTTGATTGCGTCTCGCCTAGTTTTAAGGTGATGCATTCGATGATTCTTCGCGTAGCCAGGCCCCTTTTTGATTGCGCTCGCCTAGTTTTAAGGTGATGCATTCGATGATTCTTCGCGTAGCCAGGCCCCTTTTTGATTGCGCTCGCCTAGTTTTAAGGTGATGCATTCGATGCTTCTTCGCGTAGCCAGGCCCCTTTTTGATTGCGCTCGCCTAGTTTTAAGGTGATGCATTCGATGATTCTTCGCGTAGCCAGGCCCTTTTTGATAGCGCTCGCCTAGTTTTAAGGTGATGCATTCGATGCTTCTTCGCGTAGCCAGGCCCCTTTTTGATTGCGCTCGCCTAGTTTTAAGATGATGCATTCGATGCGTCTGCGCAGACCTAGGCCCCTTTTTGATTGCGCTCGCCTAGTTTTAAGGTGATGCATTCGATGCTTCTTCGCGTAGCCAGGCCCCTTTTTGATTGCGCTCGCCTAGTTTTAAGATGATGCATTCGATGCGTCTGCGCAGACCTAGGCCCCTTTTTGATTGCGCTCGCCTAGTTTTAAGATGATGCATTCGATGCTTCTGCGCAGACCTAGGCCCCTTTTTGATTGAGCTCGCCTAGGTCGCGCGATCGTCCTTGACGGGAGCGGGCGTTGACAGGCACCGCCCGCCGCGACTGGGACGAACGGCGGGGGCGGGCGAAGGCGCTCCGAAAACATTCGGGGGCGGCGGCGGCCAGCTGGCCCGCTGCCATCTCGCGCGCCAGAGGCAGAGGCTGGCGGCTAGCGAGGAGGGGAGAAGGTGCCAGCATTGCTACATCGCGCGCGATTCGCCAAGTCAGCTGTTGGTCAAGTCCGGTGAGAGTGACGCGCGCGCTGTCTGTCGGCGGATGAGCGAAAGGACGACTACGAGATTTCTTGAGTAATCGTGATACCTGATGAGGCATCACTCGTGCTGCCAGACTGTCGGCGGTTCACTCGGCGGATTACATGGCGCGTGGTCATGAGACGAAAAATGAAATTGAAAACTGGTCGGAAGAAGTAATCAGTTATGATTATATTGGTGTTGTAACACCAAAGTACAAACGAAGACCTCGAGGCAAATAACATGCTATGCCATTGTATGTAGTTTTGAGAAAAAAGGAAAGTAAAGGTTTAGACATTGCATTCTACACATTGGGATAATGAACATTCATTGATAAATTACTTTGCCATCTTGCGAAGAAGCGTACCCCACATCTAGATATGAACCCCAAATCTAGATATATCTTTGAGGCGTCGAAATATAATAATATCTCAATTTCATCAGAAATGCGGCATAGCATGTTATTGCCCCAGTTGTTCAAATAGGTACTTCGGTTTCTACGCAATCATTGCTGTTTCTGGGCACGTCAACTGCTGTGTTTCATTAGTTTCCGATGGTGTAGTGAAACTTTTATCCCGGGAGGTAGTGGTGATCCTCCTCCACTGCATGGTGACATCCCGGCTCCGTCGTCGGCTTTCCCCCCTCCAGGTACCTCCCCAGCGGGACACCATCCCAAGTTGTGAGCTTCCGGACTGGTGGGTTTCTTTGGAAATCCATTGTTTAATAAACGAGCCATAATACTCATTAAAATTTTTTGTTGTTGTTATTAAGGTCGCATCAACTACTAGGCCGTTAGCGACCACTATTGGATTTAACGTTATGGTATGACGATGAACGATATGGTGATGATAGGGAGTGAAAGACGAACACATACAACCATGTCAAGGCGGGACTCGAACCCGCGACTCCTCGATACGAGAACACAACGGCACTACCGTCTTAGCGATTTCGGCCACGGGGCCGACTCATTAAACTGTTTGTATCTTTGATCGAATGCTGTTTCGATCCCAGTCCAACCTAATCCTAATCTAACTTGAAATGGCAGAATGATTTAATGCGAAGTAAAAAAATATGCGATACGAAATGTGGAGAAACGGTAGAATGAGGTAATAAAACGGGAGATCCTTGAGAAAGTCTGCCGCGTCTCTGTTTTGCCACCACAAATTTCACGTGGATTGACCGGAATTTAAATTCCGTAGGTGGTGAGCCAGACAGAAAAATTATGTAACTTGTCGCCGCAAGAACCTGGCGAATGTTCGCCGTATGAAGGGGAGGCGTTCCGCGTATCAAAGCGAAGGTCCTGGAGAAACGGCGAACCCGAAGTGTTTAGCATTTACTGCGCAACTCTCAATTTTTATAATGTTATTCCGTCATTTATTGATATCTAAAAGGGGGTTAATTAGGGGTTTGGCGTCTATAGTGCCACTCGTACCTTAAGCATACAATATCGTAAGGAAGTGACTATTCGTATTCTCAGCAAAATATTACTTTAAATAATTCAAGACGAAAACAATATTCAAATTTCTTTTCACAGAAAGGGCATCATCTTGAAAAAAATATGACTACTTCGCGGAAACGAAAGTAGATTTCAGGAATCAAAGTTTTGTAGTTTATACATTGATTAAGATCTCGACGTTTCGCACATTCAGCATGTGTCTTGTCAAGAGCATACAGTTATTGAAACAACGGTTAACAATGGCTATATTTCTCTTGTCATGGCACATGTTGAATGTGCGAAACGTCGAGCTCATAATAAATGTATAAACTACAAGGTTTTGAGTCCTGAAATCTACCTATATGAATCACCAGCATATTATCCCAAATCAGCTAATGTCGATTTTTACCCGCTACATCAATCAAAAATACCAGAACAATTGTATCTTTCTTAAGAGAAAATAGACATGTATGAAAAACAATTAATGAATCGAAAGTTAATGTTCACTCGTACGTTAAAAATTAATTCCCCAATTCGTTCGTATTAGGGCATATTATTAGAATAGTATAAAATATACTGCGATTTTCGTAACTTTGCCCCTGACAGGAATCAGCTGTTGCCGGTTTCATCCAATCGGGAGCTTCAACGTCACCATAGTGACGTCCCTTTCGCGACTTATAAGCTCCCGATTGGATGGCAGCGAGCAGCAGATTCCTGTCAGGGGGAAAGTTGCCAAAATCGCAGTATACGGTAGCATCAGCAATAGCATCACTCTTCCACTGGCACTATGGCCTCGTATTGTTCACAGCAAGTCTCGAGGCGCTGACCAAGCGCAGTGGAGATCCGAGGGCCCAAAGCGAACGAGGGTGCGGCCCACGCTGTTTGCAAATGGGCTTAGAAACCTCGCAGGCAGGATCAAAGCGGGAA
>JAHLJT010002630.1:387963-407628 GCA_031308135.1 Acheta domesticus
GGAGATGGGCGTGAAGGGGGCGAGAAGGGGATAAGCACGAGGAAAGAAAGATCGCGCGCGGTCCGTGGCCCGTTGGTTACGGTACTGCGCCGGCATTCGCCTGGTGTTTTAATCGCAGAAACATTGGAAAACAATCGGTCTAAGACACCGCACGTTAAATACTAATCGGTGGTCGAAATTGTAACGTACGTGGCTCAGAGCATGAACTGATGTCACTGCAGTGCTTTTGACCGGGAGATTCTGGGGTTCGAGTCCCGACACTGGCAGGATATTCGACACTGGCTAGATACTCGTAGCTAGGTTGAGTTCAGCCGTCTGGAAGAGAATTCTAGCCGCCCGCTGCTCTGATTGGTGGTTTTCCATGACTCAACACCAGACGAATGCCGTAGCAGTGGGCCACGGACCGCGCGTAATCTTACCTTGCTCTTCCTTGTCCTATACTCAACCCTAACTTACATACAGTAACACTTACGTGCTTTACAACCTTACACATGCCAGGATATCAGTCGGGAGCTTAGAGCTTGTTCCGGTTGCGGGGATGCCCCGCTGGTGGGAGATACCAGTTTGGGGAAAACCCGCAAGCCAAGTAGGTCAACGCCGGATCTCGCTATCCAGTGAGGGAAGATCCTCCTCCCTCCATAAAAAACATGCACTACACTTACGGAACTAACGACCTTAGAAGTTCCCGTACCACAAAACGCGAAATAATCAATCGAATTTGTTCTAGGCTCTGCAGGTAGTGTCGAAAGTCAGCTACTGTCGGGAGTTGAACCGAAGAAACGTCCAGTCAGCGACGCTGCAGAGGAAACGGCAATGCTGCAACGGAGCCGTTGCTGCTGGTGGCACATTAAGATAATACCGTATATTCTCGCACATACCCCGTTCTCGGATATTACCCGCATCCTAATTTTACGGAGAGTAATGTAAAAAAAAGCTTGATACGGTCGCGATCATGCGATATCTAGCGGCACGACAGAGATAGACGCGAAATGCCGTGATATATCCCATCGTGAGTACGCGCGGTGACCCGCCACGTTTCAAAAACCCGAAGAATAAAACCATGTCTCCATGTAACTACGCGCAACACGTTTCAAGTTCGCGGTACTCACCTTGACGCGAATATTACCCGCACCCTAATTTTCAGCTAGTAATTTTTGAAAAATATATGCGGGTAATATTCGAATATTTACTGTAGCACATTATGAAAAGATGATGTAATGATGGGTATTAATACACGAGTGTGATATTACGATACGAGCGAGTACCGTAAACATTAAAGTGTATTAATAGCCATTGCATCGAGATTTATACGGTACTTTTTCTACGAGCTTTATGAGTTAAACTTTTACATTGAATCGTTTCGTGGCAGTTGGCATGAAGGGTTCAGCCAAGCCCGCCTAGCGGACAGCTCCCTAACCCTGCCTTCGCATGCTGCCGCAGGTGGCTGTGGCTACCAGTCCGCCTGCGAGGGAGTATTGCGCTTGTCAATAGGAATAAAATGCAATTACGATCCTCTTTATTTTAAATAATATTCCATGAAAAATTACTACTAATAAAAGAAATTAAACTGAAAATGCATAATCTGTATCGAAATGATTGTAATTTGCAACTGAGCGCAGCCATGAAATTGACAGCATTGTGCAATGTAAGTATAAAAATAGTACATTATGAAACGACGATGTAATGATGGGTATTAATACACTCGTGGTGAAGTTTACGATATTTGCTCGTTCCTTACATCGAGTTTCACACGGTGCTTTTTTTCTACGACTTTTATAAGTTAAACTTTTTCAATGCATAGTTTAAGTGAAGTTGATTCAACCAGGCCACTTAGCGAGAGCTTAGAGTTCGTCCCCACTGGGACGGTGCCCCGCTAGTGAGAGATACCTGGTTGAGGAAACCCCGCTAGTTCACGTGTGGGTTGGCACCGGACCTCACCATTCATCGGATTAAAATCACAGCCACCTCCCAACGAAAAAAAACATGCACTACACTCTCGTGATTAATGACTCTGGCCTTGACGCCGGTACTACTAAACAATCAACGAGGAAAACAAAAACGAATGCAATGGGACTATACCTTTTTTTGGAGGAAGTAGGTAATAGTACATTATGAAACGATGATGTAATGATGGGTATTAATACACACATGTGATATTACGATACGAGCGAGTATCGTAAACGTCGCACGAGTGTATTAATACCCATTACATCGAGTTTCATACGGTACTTTTTTTTACGACTTTTAAGTTAAAACTTTTACAAATGAATAATTTTGTGTCAGTTTATTCATCCAAGGCCACCTAGCAGACAGCTACCTAAATCTACCCTCGCACGCTGCTGCAGGTGGCTGTGGCGACCAGTCCGCCTGCGAGGGAGTACTGCGCTAGTCAAATAGGATCAAAGTGAAAATTACGATCCACTTTATTTTAAATAATATACCACGAAAAAATACTAATAATAAAAGAAGTTAAAACTATTGAGCATAATATAATATCAAATACGATTTTAATGTACAAATTCATTAGAACGAATCTCATTGACGGTCAATGCTTGGTTTGTAAACTTCTCTGTCTCTATTCATCATAATGAAATTGTATCGAAATCACTATCATAATGCAACTGGGTGCAGCCTTCAAATGACAGCATTGTAGAATGGGAGCCTAAAAATATATATATTTCATGACAGCGATCTGCGGTATGCTGTGCGCTGCGCGTTGCGGCGCGGGTCTCGATCGCGCCCGAGACATGTCGCCGGGGCCGCGCAGAGCGGAGGGGCGCGAACCGCGCGACTTCTTGACGTCATGGCCAATTGAGCGGGCCCGTGACGTCACGGCGTTGATGAGGCGTGCGACGCACTGCTCGATTTGCCACCTCTGAGAGAGACAGAGAGAGAGTTCGACTCGCAGAGTTGGCAATCAGGATGTTTTTCGGCATTAGCTGTCGTTCTTTACACACGTAAAAGACTTGTAAAAGCGATTGAGGAATATCAATTTTGAAGAAAATCGCTGAACGGTTTAGGCGCTAGCGTTGACCACAGACGGACAGACGGACAGACAGACTGATGGACTGACGGACAGACGGACAAACGGTCAGACGGACAGACGATCAGACGGTCAGACGGATAGACGGACGGACATTTTGCCGTCAATCGATTTGCAGTATCAAGAAGAAACAGAACATGGATTTTGACTACACCACGAGATAGTGGATTTTTTTTTTCAAAATTTAGCAACAGGTTTTATTCCACTTTTTCAGACCCCCGTTACCAGACCCCCGCTATAAGAGTTTTTCTGGCGAAAATTCCCCGTTTCCGGCGCACGATTACACAACTTTCTCTTCTTACGAAGTATTCGTAAAGCGAGAAAGTAAAAATAGGAAGAAAATTTTGCTTTTATATCTTAACTGACTCAGTGAATGAATCGGGAGAACGGAGAACGAAGGAGCTGATTGAATGAGGACAGTAGTACACTGCGTAGTTTGAATAATGGCTGCAGTCAATTACAATCAAGAACATGCTGACAAATTGGTTCGGCAACAAAATGGAATTGGCATAAAAATGAAATTGGGATAGATAATACGTTGCGGAAACTCAATATTTTTTATGTAAATTGTGAAATCCAAGGCTATTACCTCAGAAATGCGCCAGCAAATTCATATAAAATACGTGAGCATACGATATTTGTTTCAGCATATCCAACGTACCCTGCACGGTTAAAAATTCTTACACCGCAGTGCTTGAAAAATGGCAATGGTTCTTCTCCGTTTTTTAGTGTGGTGAATAGATTCCTTCTTCTTGGCTACGATACGAGATAGCTAAAATCTGTCTTTTTATTGAAGAGCAAAACCTTCATCTACAAATTTTTTCTTAAATTCTTTTTAACGGTCCGTTTGAAAGCACTGCTCCAAATTAACATAGAAATTCTTCAGACATTTCTAACAATTTGCCCTACGGTTGACATTCCGATGCTCATCTATAAGTCTGAAATTCACAAACAAATTCAAAACTCTGAAATAATTGAGATTATCACCTGGAAAAATAAGTAACAGCAATGATCTATACCTAAACCACTTTACAGTAACTTTTATGGACAACAGTGAAACTACAGGATGCTTGCGCCTTTGGATAGGGCATATAAGATTTTTGATTTATGAATGCTCTAACATTGACCTGTATACAGTAATCATGTTCACATTTAATGTCATTACGTGTGTAGGAGGGCATATAAATGTGCGTTCTAAGTTGTTGTAGATTTGTAGATGAATTAACGTATGATAGCAAAAAAACTGTTTTCAAAAAAGGCTTCTCTATTATGTGTTGATGACACAAATGGATTTATTCCATCTAACAAACAAATCATTAACGCTTTACGAAGTTTGTAATGAAAAAATATAACACGTTAGTGGTAGGTAATGGATTAAGAGATTGAAAAATACGGTCGCCAGCCTTTACAATGAAACAACGAATGGATTCACACAAAGACGTTACGTTCTTATCTCTTGAGTGCTGTATTAATAAGTGCCAAGCATTACAAACGTCTAACGTCGTGATCTTTCACTACATTTCATTCACTCGCAGACACTCTGAAAGAAGCGTAATTTACACACCCCTTACTTTACGCCATGCCAGTGACCCTTCGCTTGTGCGCAGAAAAAACACCGGAGAAAACCATTAATAATCGAAGTCTTAGGCAGGACTTACAAAAAAGGACTTCAAGATAGCCATAACAGGTGCCGCTAGAGGATCCAGTTTCCAAAAAAATCTTGGTGGGCGGATGGGTCGGAAGATAAAAGCAAACCAATTTGTTTTTCTAAACAGAGCATTACGCCTGGTTTCACGATCTAATAGGGGCACCGGTCATAAAATATTGGTATTTATTTCATTGTCTATTGTTCTCTGTTGCCGTGTCAGAAAAGCTTCATTGTTTAAAATTTGAGACGCGTTTTCTCGAAAATAGAAACACACATAATTCACTTAAATTTCAGATACAATAGTGCTTTAGTTTCACGAAAAAATGTCGAAATAATGATGATACGTTTTTGTAAGGATCCATAAATGGAAGATGTCATATTTTCCAACACGAATTTGTGTTCGTCAGACAACAGTGTCTCGCTATTATTGCCACCTCTTTGCACCACTGATGATAACAGAAAAGCCGTCAAGAACCAGCTATCATTAGAAAATGTCAGTAGACCAAGATAACATCTTTCATTTCATCCACCACTAGAATTTGAAAAAGTTTCGGATATCGTCTTCCAACGTTTCCAAAGGCCACTAGGAAAACAAATTCATTCTTCTTTTGATTTCTCTATCAAGAAAGCTAACTCCAACAGAATAAATAAGTAGTGTGTTGGTTTTGACAAAAATTAAATATCTGAGAAAGACAAACGTACACGCATGCCTATTTGCTGTAAAAATATCTGGGTAAATATAACCATGCAGTCCAATTTGGAGAATAAAGTCATGATCGCGAACGTGGAAATAGTGATATTTTTAAAGGTTAAACGGAGTGAGTTAAGATTTTGCCACATTGTAAAACCCTTTTTATATAATCTTCTTGAGAGCTTTCTTTGCTTACAGGACTTCAAATATTTATAAATAGCAATAAATACAAAAAGTGAATAGGTAATATCTCTTGTTTTTGTTACAATTTTGGTATTATTGTCCAAAACGGAAAAGGCTTGTATATACAATTGCTAGATGCAGCAAATGTCTCACAGGTTTCTTAAAATATTCTACCATGCGCAAATCATTCTTTTAATATACAAATATTGCCACATTAAAAACATTTCGTTCATATTGATTTGCTGAATACCAAATATAAACGTTGCATTTGGTCTAGAACAAACTCCAGACATTTTCTTTAGGATCTTTTAGTTATATTTAAGCCATTATTAAAACATATTTCACATTCGTGGAAAAAAATTGTCACCAAGAAGATTAACCCCACAGCTGCATCCGGTAAAGCATTAGAGCGTAGTTAGCACAGGCAGTTACGTCAGCAAAGCGGCAAGTAGTGAGAAAAGTGTGGGTAGAGGTGACACAAGGGAATGGATCTAAGAGCATCTATTTCTGACTGCCACGAAAGTAAACTCACGCGAGAGGAGCCAGTTTTCTTCAGTCTAAGTTTACAGCCAGCACAAACAGTACCGACTCTTCGATTGCAAAGCCCAGCAAGTGCTGGGCTTTCGAAGATTCGCTCTTACAACATACGTCACATTATCCACACCTTCACGATTTATTTTCTTGTGTCAACAGATTTCCAAAGTCTTTCAGTGGGTACCGAGTTAAAAATACAAGTAAATGGTAATGTTTATGTTGCGGTAACTATTCCACAGATGACAAGGCCCAATCATAGAAAAAATAATTTTTGTACAAGAACCGGTGTTTTTTTAATTAGAAACTTGTGTGTCATCACTGCGTATGCTTGAAAGCAGCCCAGAATTACCCCACTATTTAACAGAACAGATGATATTCATCCAGTCATGGGGATCTTTTTTTTCTTCTAGAGATACGAGTTTAACTATTGAAATCTGTACGTACTCTATTCAGACCCATCCCTCAAATCAGGCCATCTTGAAAACTTAGCCGTGAAGGGCCTAGGGGCACAATTTGGATAGCTGTGAACACGAAATGCGGTAAAGAGGATAATGAGGCAACTGAAGGTGATACATAACTGTTTAAAAACTAAATAAGCGTAGAAGTGATAAAGAGTGTTTTAAGAATTTTGAAGGTGAAAATGTTAAAATATACAATGACGGAAAGACAAAATTGGTTATTTTACTTAACCTCCTTTCCGAAAAGTTGGAGGCTCTTTCCCTTGATGAGAAATTACATAGTAATTGATCAACTGATGTATCTGAGCGCCTCAAATGTCATAAATCCCGCAAGTGTAGTAATGTTATATCTCGGGGGAGGTGGCAGCTAGCGAATAAAAAATTACATTTTTTATAACTTGAAATAGGTTCAACAATACTACTAATGTTGTTAGAAAGACAACGCGAGTAAGCTTTTGCTGCAGGACATGGACGACTCGACGATCGCCGATGCTTCGGAGATCGTCGTGTTCATTTCTTGGGCATTCGCGTCTAGTCTCTGACATTTGACGAAAGACAACCGAAGCGAGAGAAATCATCTGTTGGGAAATGTCTCCAATCCCGAAGCCACACTACGCAAGCATGCGCTCGTGAAAATCCCAAACTCATTCATGAAAGGGATGCAGGCACATATGGTCTTAGGAATCTCGAGAACACCAACGCAGCGAGAAAGAGATACTCCAAAAGATCGCAGGAAATGGAGCGCCTGCACACCTGAATTAAGGAACGGGTGCTTAAGAGCCACAGTTACTGGAGAGGTAATACGATACATAAGGTGTGAAACGATATGTACAGAAGTTTTATACCAAACAGAAATAGATACCGAAACTTTGGTCTCATTTATTAAAAAAAATTACGAAGCTCTTAACCTCAATCAACAACTATATACTACTACAATACCAATGTATCCCTCTGTTTTCAAAGTCTTTCCAGCGCATTTATTTGCATTATTTTATTATTGTTGTTATTATTATATTATTTGTTTGTTTTAAATCTTTGTTGATCATTAAATGAGAAACGAAAACCAAGCTCTGGGATACAATAGTACTGGAAAATGAACGCTTGAAAATTCTGGAGAATTAGCTGTAAATACGACGAAGATGCACCTATCTACCGTTCAGTAACCTCTCAAACCATTATTTCTTTACGAGTTATTTACAAATCGTTGTTGACGCGAAAGGGACAGGATGAAGTTATTTAGACCTCGTAAGTTATTTTCAAAGAGAATCTTCAGAAATTTCATCACGTCCCAGAAACAACATTACCACTTCCGGGAGTGTCACCATTTTAGCCAGTACGTCAATTTACGCGATCATTTCCTTCGATTTAAAAGCCCATCATTCTTCTGAATTACTAATCTTCTCCAGAACGGGATGTGTCTCCACTAAATGCATTAATGCATTCGAAAAATGGAGATGAAAACAGACAGCCCATTATGAATACGTCTCATATTCTCGTATCTTTATACATCCATTATATGAGCTAATTTTAGACCAAGACTAATGGAGAGGAACAGCAGAAGACAATAACTTAGACGCCAACTTTCGAAATGAAAGCGAAGGCGAAGCAGATGCTCCAAGTATACTCCATTACGTGAATGAATGAATGAACGACAAACGAATCAAAATAATGAAAATATTGTTATGGTATTTTATAATAATTTCTTTTTTTGGTATATTTACCAAATCTAATTTTAAATAGAACTTATTAATGCAACAGCATTTCAGGAAGAAATATGATAAAATGTGTAATTAATGAATTATAAATATGTAATTAAATATGTAATATATCTTTTAATTGCGAATGGAAACTATATTCGACATTGTTCTCTGAGAGTAACAAGTCATTACACAACAAACTGTCAACAGACAACGAAATTATACTAATTTGAAAAGAAGAATGATACATACAAAACACCATGGGCAATGGAATAAACGTCATTAACACTTGGATGTAACGATCGTATTGGATAAGACAATCCTGACTACCTGTGAGTCCGATGCGAGAAATATACTTCGAAGGCTGCAAAAGCTTCTGATTTTCAACTTATTACGTGGGGTGCTTGACCGCAAGTCACTAATTAATAGCTGCCTTGTGCCTGCGATGACGACAGCAGTGGGAGTACAGTGCGGAAAGCCATTACCTAATCACATGCCAATTAGAAGTGTTTGTTTTAATTAGTATGTACCTGGGCGGGAAATTTGCCAAAACTCCACCTTTAAATTTGTAGTAAATATTAGGGCAGTGGCTCAACAATAATACTCAAATAATGCAAATGTCCAAATCATAAAACTTACCTGAAAATCGGTTCACACTGTAATTACAACATACGCAATGAAAGGTAAAATAAAAATTATGCTCATAATTACTACATTGTGGAATGCTGACAAATATAAAACATTAGACAAACATAAACATTAGATATCCATAACTTGGCAAATGAATTCTCCTCAAATATTTCTAGTGTCTCCGACAATATTATTAAAATATCATTAACAATGGCAAAAATTCCAAGACGAAAATTTAACATTTCGCGTTCTTTATTATGAAGATTGTTTATTCATGATAACTGATAATACATTAAAAATAAAATTAAAACCGTCCAAAATTATATGTATTACCAAGCACAATCGATGCCGAGATCGGAAGTTCATATTTCCGAGTCGGAAACATATTATACAGATATTAATATATTTCCAGCCAGGAACGTGTAGGATAAAATGTGCTAATAGAAAACGTAAGTTCAAGTTTTATATCAAAAAACACATGTCCTTCGAGGGAAATCGAATCTCACAGCTTCAAAATTCCAAAGTTGAACTCACAGTTTATATTTTGGCCCTGACAAATACTGAACAATCGTGGACGTGTGAAAATGAAGAGTTGATGCAAAATAACATTTCCCATATAACAATAATACTGGAGAAATGCACATTACGTATACTACTCATTTTTGTGCCTTAGAAAACAATTATAGTAATAACGAATATTAAAGTCTGCTAGTCGTACATTCCAATTAAAAATAATAACCACTCCACTTTTTCAACTTCCATCAGCGTTAATTAAACAGTAAAGTAACAAAAATCGCAAGTTGTTTGAAGATGGAGACGCAAAGGTATCTTCTCTTCCCAATTTTGTAAGTTTTTCTTTTTATTAAAACTCAGATTCATACTTTCATGGTATTAACATTAATTCACGTTATTCTCTATTTTTATTCGTTCCAATAGCCCGTATACTAAACGCCATTGAAACTACAAAGCTCCTCATGAAGGCCGATCACGCCGCAGCATTGCAAAAACTTCTCAATTTTCGAACCTCATCTATAAGGAGTATGACCGTTGACAATCAATTACAAAGTATTGTGCAGCTGCTGCACAGTCTATGACGCCAGTCGCACAGCAGCGGGGCGATGCGGTGACTTAACGTAATGTCTTGCCAATTAGACACCTGTAAGACACCGCGTAATACGGTGGCTCTCCACATAAGCTGTGAATGACGCATGCGGCTTGCACATCCAAAGTTGAGTGACCTCACATCCTACAGATGTCCTCAGAAAACGAGTCGAAAATGATCACTTTTTGTGGTGGAAAATTTCTTATAACGAAGTTATGCACCGGTTGAGGTGGCTCGGGGCATCAAGTGATGTCATTGCAGCGCCTCTGATCAGAAGGTCCCAGGGTTCCACTCTGGAGGGGGCAGGAATTTCGACATTAGCTACATAGCTAATGCGATTTCTGGCTCCGTCTGGAACAATTTCAGCGCCCGAATGCTTGTTAGTTAGTTCGGTCGGTAGTTCTCCGCGGCTGCTCTGATCAGAAGCAGATGGTGATGTTGGCCGGCAGAGTAAGGGGCACCATGGTGTAAGTCAAGCGGGTCACCGGGAGAGATGCCTCAGGGCATCAGCTGATGTGGAGAGCTCTGACCAGAAGGTCCTAGGGCTCCACTGCTGACGGTTACAGGATTTTCGACAATACCTACATAGCTAGATCGAATTTAGTCGCTTCTGAAGGAGAATTCTAGCGGCCGGCTGCTCTGATCGGTATTTTTTTCCGTGGTTTCTCTAATCAACACCAGGCGAATGCCGGGCAGTTCCCTGACAAACGTGCTACTGACCGTGCGCGATCTTTCCCTTCTCTTCCTCGTCGATCTTCACACGTTGCTAACACTATCAGACCCAGAGGAGACCAGTCGGGGAGCTTAGTTTGTAGCTTACAGGTGGGGTGGAGCCCCGCTGTTAGGAGATTCCTGAGATAGGAGATTCCTGAGATAGGAGATCCCTGAGATAGGAGATCCCTGAGATATGAGATCCCTGAGATAGGAGATCCGTGAGATAGGAGATCTCTGATGATCAGAGATTCTGGGTAAACCCCGAAAGCTGATGTGCAGGTCGGCGCCAGATCTCGCTATCCTGCGGAAGTTCACCATCCCCATGATAAAACATGCACAACACTTACGGAATTAATTAAATTTGCTATGGACGCTCCCAGAAACACGAAATAGACAATCAATCGGAGTCATACAAGACATTTACCCCAATTCTTACTGCCCGGCAATACATTATGGCAAAAGAGATTTCGAGCACCTCCCAAACAAAACAGCGACATGAGTTTCGTACCAATTAAGGGGAAACGTCACATAAACGCAAACTCCACATCGTGACAGGAGTAACATTTGCGTTACACTTCATCAATCTATAGAAGGATAACTAAGTGTTGAATTGAAGCAAATAATAAACATTCGCAAGATAATTGTCCTATTTTTGGATCCAGGACAAAATTACGTAACTTCTTTTCTTCTCAAAACGTGTGTGTTTCTTCTCAAATGTGTGAAGTAGCGAACTTTATTCGGAATTATCCTATTTTTGGATCCAGAACAAAATCACGAAACTTCTTTTCTTCTCAAAACCACATGCGTGAAGTAGCGAACTTTATTCAGAGAGGAAATGCATGAACAGTCTTTCGTTCACCAAATAAAAACCGGGAATCGCGGGTTGCATACTAAAAATTCAATTACTCCCCACCACTTAATACTATTTACAAGATCCAACGATGACTGACTGTTAGTACCCCATAAAAGCGCATTCCGCGAGCGCCCACATAACCTCAAATTTGCCCAGCCTGCCGGCTGGGGCTCAATGGCGGCGTCCGCCGGCGCGTCGCATCCTGTGCGCATGCGCGCGCCGGCCGTCAGGCGGTTGTGCGCATGCGTCAGAACGCCTCTGCTCGCGCATGCGCACGTGTTCGCGGATCAAGAGCCACCGCCGCGCTTGCCTTCCGGGCCAGATTGCTGCAACCACAACAGATGGCCGCAAGCACAATGGTGTAGAGTTACCAACTCACAGTTTTTAAATGCAGGACCATTGCCACAAAACGGTGGTACATTTCGAAAAAGTGCCTCAGGATTCAAACTTACTTTACATTGAAGTTAATTCAGTTAAGTAGTAATTTACATTTATTTGTAATTACAGCTCTTTTTTAATCTTAAAAATTGTTTACAAATTTACACATCAAACACAAAATCCTGCATTGTTCCGGATTCAGACCGAAACTACGTTTAGTGTCAGTGAAGCCAAAATTGACACTAATCGATTTAAATTAACAGACTCGCCGACAGTATATTGAGTTCGTCATATAGAATTTTAATCAAATATGTATATTTTTTAACTAAAGAGCGTGCGTGATTAGATTGTACTTAGAAGTATTTAGAAAATGGTGGAAATTTAAAAAATGATGGGGATGCCTTCCAGACAGGAAATTTTTGAACATGTCCTAAGACCTGGATGGTTGGCACCACTAGCCTAACACTACGCCTCCTTGTTACCCGTTGTCCGGAGGTTGCTTATTGCGTTGGTTTGAATTTCTTCTTCGAAGGCCTGTTGAGCATGGCAAATGAATGTGACTCAAGAGGAGCACATGAATTTAATCAATTATCTGCGCATTCTTCACAGTTAATGCTGATTCATTGGACATGAGCTGCTTTTAACACTTCGAGGCAATCTTGGAACATTGAGGATATTTACTCTTGGTGCAGGGGCGTCAAATTCGCTTAAGTGGTGAGCTATTATTCTGTCTCTTAACAAAATTGCTCGGTATACAAATTACCAATTGGTCTCCGACACTTTAGATTTTTGCATTTTTAAGTATTATTGATCCGGGTTTTGTTGGAAGAAAAGGTCATAAAATCATTCATTCATCAATTTACTGACCTGATGAAAATCCCTAGATACTACTGTTAATGTACTATTAATGTGCATTTCTGTACATTAATATGTAAATAATAAAATTAATATATAATTAAAATGTAATCTTATTTGGAATGAGTACAAAGTCGAACGTGCAACATTGGTATGTAGGACATTCTAATCAGATATGAGAAACTGGTATGTAGCACTCTATACTTTTTTTTTCTCCCGCAAACTCTAAAATTTGTAATTTACGACTGCGTCTACAATATGAAATTAGTGGGTAAAATTAAGCTTACAAGAACAGAAGATCCTATCTTCGAGAACCAAAGAGTATTTGCCGACGAGGTAATACGTAACAGCAAGGATAATGAATCTATATGCCGGCTGCTCCGATCATGCTTTTCAATAATTCCTTGTTACAAATTCCATCCGGAAGCCACGTAGTGGTTGAAAAAACGGGCCATGGAGCGCATGCTTCGTCAGTAGCACCGTGCATTCGACAGTAGCACCGTAGGAAGATGACGGAAATTACTGCAGTAAACCCTCATTAACACGAATTCCTAGTGACCGAAATCGGAAATCGTGTTTTAATATTCGTGTTATCCGCGTATTATAAATGTCCCTATTACCAGAATCCCTTGCCTGGACCGCAATTTTGTACGTGTTACCGCGAAATTAGTATTAAGCGAGTTCGTGCTAACGAGGGTTTCCTGTATTTCAGAGCGAGTTTGTGAGAATGTAAAACCTCGTAACCCTACAAGAGGTTGTTGACAGACACATTGACTATCGTACCTACGTCGAGGCATCTCAAGGATATCCAAGATTCCATTGATAGCCTCGGCGCATGCCAACTACGTCTTTATTCCAGACTGAATCATCAAAGAAACGCAAACACGACCGCCTATCCTCCCCGATTCGCTGAAGACCGGACCGATGTGCAGTTTTGAGCGGTTGCCAGCCGAAATCTGGTTCATCATCATCTTCCTCTCTCGTGCGTCCAAGTCGAATTCCTTTCGCCCACGCGGGTCTCTTCCTCCGGCTGGCGTGTCCCGCCGCCAACCACACAGGCCGGAAGTGGGCCAAACAGAGCATACAGCCTCCCATCCCCATCTAATGCAAAAAACTATACAGATGGTCGAGGGTCACCGCGAGAGATGGCTCAGTGCATCAACTGAAGTAAGTGCAGTCCTCTGACCGGGAGGTCCTAGGTTCAGTTCCGACGGCCGGCAGGATTTCGACACTAGCTTGTCAGCTAGGTCGGAGCAGTACCCTAACAAACGACCGCGATCTTTCCTTCCTCTTCCTTCTCCTATCCTAACCCCTTACACACATACACTTACACTAACATGCACTACACTACCACACATGCAGGGAGGCCGGTCGGGAGTTTAGAGCTAGTCCCGGCTGGGGCGGTGCCCCGCTGGTGGGAGATACCTAGTTAGAGGAAAATCCCGCTAGTCGACGGTAGGTCGGCGCCGGATCTCGCCATCCGGCGGGGAAATATCATAGCCTCCCCCCGAGAAAAAAGCACGCACTACACTTACGGAACTAACGACCTAAGTAGTTGACGCGCCAGGAATCACGAATCAATCAATCAATCGAGGGGCCACTGGCTTAGGTGGCCCAGGGCATCGATTAGTGTCACAAACATTGCCTCTGACCGGGAGGATTTCCACACTAGCTACATAGCTAGTTTGAATTCAGTCGCTGCCTGGAGGGAATTCTAGCGGTCGGCTCCGCTGATCGGTAGTTTTTCCGAAAAAGCACCTCGCGAATGCCAGAGCAGTACCTTAAGAAATGGGCCACGGACAGCGCGTGATCTTTCCTTCCTCATCCACACCCTTATTTGCACTCACTCTTGCATGCACTACAATCCATACATGCAGAGAGACAAGTTCGCTGCTCAGTGTGTGATCGACAGCACAATCGATCACTGATGGTGGAAACGTCTATCTGCCTTGGTTAAAAGGGTCCCGGGTTGCAATTATTAACACGTGAATTACTATTTTTATTGAACACTCCAATGACAGTGCAATACTGTAGGAGGCGTATCGGAGTACACAATATCAGCATACTTCCTTCAGCTGCGAAATCCCTACTCCCTTTCTTCTACTTCCCTGTATTGAATTATAAATAAAAGGGAACGAAATGTATTGAGGGTATGCACATGACTGTGTTGCATGTGTGCCTACGTGCACGAACATTCGTTTGTGAATGTGTGGTGCGTGTGCGTGAATACGTAAGAACAAGGTAGCCGAAAAGGGTAAGACGGAAGTTTTCTCTCGTTCAAGAGGTTCTGAGGTTGAGTTTCATACTGGAGGAATTCGTTTATGAACCACACGTTGTGTTTATGCGCCAGTGTATGTGGGAGCGTATTAACGTGCGTAAGAACAGGCAATGGAGGAAGTTAACGCGGGTGTGACGGAAAAAAATTGCCCACAAATTGCATGAATATTTCTCAAGTAATTTGATTATGACTTCGTTCAACACAGAACAGCCACGAAATATTTGGAACCACATATTTTCTGTACACATTAGTCTGTCCTTATCTGTGCATCGACTAGAAACCACACTCCAAACCTGCTATTAACATTTTTTGCATTCGCCTCAAATTCCTGAAAATTAAGGAAATAACGGAAGTACCTATACCTAATCATGATCCCTGAAGCAAAAAAGTTTCGTATCTCCTTGTTTCTTGTGTTTCCTTTTTTCTTTAATGTTTTGATTATTTTCAATGAAGGTTTAAGTCAATTACTCTCGGAATCTCCGTAGCAAAATTACGAAATTTTAGTCATTTTCTTAACAGACGATTCATTAAGATCTAGTGATTGTATTAATAAATGTTTATTGAAAATCATGACCCACATCATGTAAACGAATTGGAAAAAAATAATTTTGAAAGCTTACGGCTTATCCAGTACACATCTCATTATCATAAGAATGTTATACACCAGAATACGAAGATTATGAATTGAATTCTTTAGTGATTCTATGATAATCACACATTATTTTACTGTTTATACGAACTGGATAGAAAACAGTGTCTAATAGTCAAGAATAGTTTTAGTCTGTTCGTTAAAAAATATGAAATAAATTTAAAGTTCCTACACAAGAAAAAGATAATGGTTACTACATATTTGCAGGAAATGCAGAGAAATATCAGCTTTGATGGAGAAAGTTGATCAAATACACAATGAATAGAAAAGAAACAATGGAATCATGAACAGAAGATGATGCAAACTGTCTTCTTGGAAAATCATCTTCGGTTATTAAGAATTGCATTATCTAGATGCAAAACTCCTATGTCCATTAATATTTGGGTATCCGCCTGATGAAATACAAAAAGAGGCACAACATTGGTTTCCAATAACAAAATTGGACAGCACGTTTCCTACATAAGAATTGTGTGTGATTTTCAGTTCAACACAAGCCATTGAACACGAAACTAATGTTAACGTTGCCCATCTATTTATTTCCATAGAAGAACCGATTGTTTATGAGGGGTATTAGGCCGAGAATCACATTTTCCTGTGTAATGTACGAGAGATTTAAATATCTCTAAAAAGTTACTGCTCCTTTATCTCGCATCCCGACCCAGGAAATCAGTAAGCAGGGAATCAATTTCAGCTGTTCCGCATGTGACTCACCACGTGCAGGACAAATAACTCTTCTCAGAACCCATCAACGATTCTAGAGCAAGCGATGATGAGGACGTGAAGATCGTTGAGTGTTTCGTCACGATTTGGGGCGTTATAAATCGTTGAAATATTTTCGTGAAGAAATGTGAAAATACGTGATATCTGCTCGTTAGTTGTAATAATGCTGCCCTTATGTGGTGAATATTGCACAACTTCCTGATGCATTGAAAATCGTAGAAAACAATACTAATTAAAATCTTGTACATCATACAAATATTAAAGAACAGTTTATGTTCTCTGTCACGGGGTGAACGTCACATGCACGTTAAATTTCTCCAGGAGTTCTTTGCATCTTTGAAGTGATGTCGCAGCAGTTCATTTTGGCCTGGACGTCTTAGGTTTAGAATCCTGATTTTTCTAAATAGCATACATCGAATTCAGCCGCTGTCTGAAGGAAAATTCTAGCGGCCGGCTGCTTGATCCATAGTTTGCCGCGGTCTCCGAATAATACATCGCGAATGCCGGAGCAGTACCTTAATAGCCACGGACAAACGCGCGATTTTTTCCTTCCTATTCCTCGTTTTATCCACACCACTTATTTATACAGACATGAATATGAACTACATTACCACAGGTGTCTGGAGATCAGTCGGGAGGTTACAGCTTGTCCCGGCTAAGGCGGTGCCCCGCTGGTGGAGATTCGTGGATATGGAAAAAGTTAGCTATCCGACGTGTACGTCGGCGCCGGATCTCATCATCCAAAGGGGAAGAAAACCGCCATCTCCCGTGATAAAACCCTGCACTATACTAATGACCATAGCAGTTGATGCGTTCGGAACCAAGAAATAATCGATCAAATAATCTACTATTGGGCTGCTGAACAATTACTGTAGTTGTAGAACCACCCATACGACTGCAGAATATCCCTCGCCCGATATGGTATTCCCTCGTATCAGGCAGATAAAAAGGTGTTTTTTAACCGCTTCCAGTTACGTTTTAATTACAAATTAATGTATAACAGTCACTGTAATGTAAGTTTTGTTGCGCACGAATTTAATGTTAGAGGAATACTAAAACTCTAACATTAAAACCATCGAAACAGATTTAAAATATCGATGGATTTTGGTCGGTGTATTAATAGAGAGATTTTCCACGCCATAGCGGACAGTACTATCGATCTTCCACGCATGCGCAGACGCACAAAATGACGCGAAACTTGAACTGCGCATGCGCAGAAGATCGATAGTGCTTGTCCTCTACGAAGTGCGAAAACTCTCCATTATTGACATCCATGTTTTTCTTTAAACATCTATATTTTGTTATCGATGCCACATCGCTAGCACAGACAAGTCGCGCGAACGCCACCGTGTGCTCCACGGTAAACCCGAGTTTCTTCGTCGCCGCCGTCCGCTTTCCAAGAAACGCCCACGCCGTCCCCGACTGGTTCCGAGCCGCCGAAAGGTCACGAACCGACCTGCACGCGCACTGCATTCAAAGGTCGCGCCCACAGGGGCAGACGCGGCCCACGCTTCATTCACCTGCAGCTCGCAGTGCTCGCACGTTTCTCGGCGCTGCTAGAAGCAACTGTCAGCACAAGGGCATTTTCATGCTTTTCCCCACCGCTGTTTATAACGTTTAATTGATTGATTGATTCGTGTTATCCGGGCGCGTCAACTACTCAGGTCATTCGTCCCGTACGTGTAGTGCGTGTTTTTTCTCTCTCGGGAAGGTGGCGATGATCTTTTCCCCGCTGGATGGCGAGATCTGGCGCCGACCTACCGTCGACTAGCGGGTTTTCCCCTCACCAGGTATCTCCCACCAGCGGGGCACCGCCCCAGCCGGACAAGTGTTTATACTTTAGTAACAGCGGCATCGTTCTACTTATGCCTGCTGTACACGGACAGATTTTTTTACAAAACGAGTTTAATGAAACAGCAGTAAAATGTTTGTTAAACGTTTCATAAAATAAGTGGTTGTACTCGGTCAAATATTACGTAAAACTGTTTGGCCTACCATCTGGTTGGGAATAATGTGCACAAATATTAGATTCGGCTCTTGTCTTGCATTGGGATTAATACAAACAGAGGTTCCACTATACTGCAAGTACGGGTACTTTGATGTTCATCTGCAAGCGTATTTCCCTCGACTCTCCCAGAGCCACACATTTGTTATTTCGAAGCTCATTTGCTTATCTTCTTTCGAGGAAACTAAATAAGCTACGTATGGACGCAAATACGGGACAGTTTTGTTGTCGTGTGAGCTCAACTGTCGTGTGTCGTGAATGGTGCTGTCACTAGTAGCTCGTTATTAATAAATCTCGAGTTTGTAAATGGAATTTTACTTCACAGTTAGATTGGGCCGCGGCCTACTGTTACCTATTCTGTTCACAAAATTTCTTTATTTTTTAATTCCATCACTCTCCAGAGACAATTCAGATAGTCGCTCTGCTAGAAACGGCACTACATATAAAGGCTACAATGGCTGCACTGGAGGCTGCAATGTAAATGCTCTGAAATCGAGATGTTAAATCTATGCAGATATAAAAAATATTATTATTTCATACATACTGTAATATTTGAAACATGCTAACGTTTTGTAAAATACAATGATTGTTAGGATTAGAAATCGTTACGGTTTTCGAACTGGTGACCGTATCTTACAATCAACTGGAGGAAAGACAGTAGCTTCCACTAAAACACTGGCAACCATTATGTTGTTTACAATATAATATGCTTTTTAAATGAACGAATTTCAGAGTAAATATTCTTGATTCTGCCAAGTGGTTTCATACATTTCACTAACTTCCATATTAATTCCTGAAATTCCCACAACGAAAGTTCTTTCCCCAGACCAGCATCTCCTCACCAATTCCAAACAACGGAATCTGAGCAGAGTGCGGTCTCCCGCGCCGCAGAGCAATCCCGTTTCTAACGCGGTTATCCTCGTCTTTTGGCGTTGACTCGGTTACCACCAAGGTCCCTAGGGGGCAGCAACACATCATCTTTCGGGCTGGCGGCGGCGGCGGCGGCTGCTTGCTCGTTAACAGCATTGTCCCGTCCCCCGTTCGTAACATACCACTTGAGGGAATTTAGTAATTAGGATAATTGTGGTCGCAAGGGCCACTTGCGCTCCGGGGCGTGCGTGCGAGCGGGCGAGCGAGCGAACGCGCGTCCGACGCTGCCAAGATGCGGCAGAAGGCGCGCCCGCCGCCCACTGCCCGTCGCCCGTTGAGCCCTCTGTCCACAGTCGC
>JAHLJT010002630.1:408628-429948 GCA_031308135.1 Acheta domesticus
CCGTCTGCCTTATGCAGGTTATCTAGATTTCCTCTCATTGCCACTAGTAAACAAGCCACCACTGACGCCTCTTTGTACGGGTAATTTATACATGCTCTCAACTATCTGCGAACCTCTTGTTCCCTCTGTAATATGGAACCAGAACTACTTTGCAGGTCGTGTTTGCCAACTTGACTTTTTCACGACACCACATTACGCCAGTTGTAGTACTCCGGAATACCCTGTCCGCGTTCTAATCTATATCTTGTTTCCATGAGGTGTACATACACCGTTTTCCATGTTCACTTTTGTGAGCTCCGAACTGGCTCATGTCACCGAAGCTCCAAACTGGCCGCCAGAATGAACTCCATTCAGAATGGCCAATCTGCCCAGATCGTGAGCGAGATTGGAAGGAAAGTGGGACACGCAGCTTGTCATGAATGGAAATACTGCAGACGACATTATGCACTTTACAGTGGAGATGTCAAACTCAGACCTGTACGCTACTTGGGACGCCCATCACTTCAGGCGCTAAGTAGGGTACTTGAAAAAGTTGAACGATGTCGGAGAACCCGTATCAATATTTTTACATGTCAGACCTAATTTAAATGTAAATACATCAATTCTCTCTTGTTTAAATATAATAATGTTGGTGTCTGATGCGTGGTTCCAGATAGATTCTCATCAGGATAAAAGACGTTAGTCGTAGGGTTATGGTGTTGGGCAGCCACTTCGGGAATCGAGAAAGGAAAATATATTCATAATTCGAATTATCAAGTATTTCTCTAAATACAGTTATTTATATAAACGTGTTGCACCAATTAACAAGTAAGAATTGTTAAGCTTTACTGTTGTCCACAACGACACAATTATTCACGAAAAATACTTACAACATGTTACGAAAGTAAAGCAGGTAGTGATAGTTACGAAGTAAAAAGCATTTAATAATACATGTAGATTATGAGAAGTTTAATTTTTTTAAAGAGAACTTAATTACCTTAAGTTTTCGGTTCGGTGTAGTGTTCCTGAATGTCAGACACGTGTAAACGACCTCTCACATGCAATTGTAATAGTTGCAAAATGCTCCGCGTACAAGTGTTGTGTTGTTTAATATTCTGTAAATTTTTAATATGCTCTCAATAACCTAATAATCTCAGTCAGTTGATACAAATTTGACCTCAAGAAGAATTAAAAAATAGGGAAACTGAAAACATTATCAAACCCTGTGACACTGAACTCTAAAGACGAATAAATGCGACGAAAAATAATGAATGGATAATAAATGCGGCCAAAAATGTGATCCCAGTCCCGTAGATGCCAAAAGGAAAAGTAAGTATTCTAAACATACTAAATAGACCGTAAAATCGTTGTCTATCACGTCTGTAGTCACAGCTGTAATACTAACAAAATATTAATAAATTCTGTTTCGCCACTTAATATGAACAGTTGTTACCTGTATACAAATTGCGAAAAGCTATAGAAGATGAGATTTTCTCTTCAAGTGTTCACCATAGGAGGCGATGTAGAATATATCATAAGTGTCCACCAAATTAGGGAGCACCAACAACCACATCTACGAAATGTTAGGAAAACATATTGGCCACCTCTGCGATAATCATTTGCGGTCGTAAATGTCTCAGTGTTGTATAAAATAACATAAAACTTGTTACGTAGCCCAACTAGGTCGCTGAGGTAAAGCTCTTGAATCTTGTGTACGTAATGCACAATGTCGCAAAACCGAGTTTCAAGGAGCTACCCGAGGAGCATCCTTTATACCCATCGTGAATCTTTACGTGGATCTCCAATAGATAGTCCTTTGAAATATACATGGAAATATGTGAAATAATACTGATTCTTCTACATAATGTAGAAATATTGTCCGATGAATTCTCCATTCAAGAAATGAAGCTTTCATTCTTTTAAAATATGAATTTTTAAAAATTATGAATTTACCGCATTAAATGGCCAGTTAGATACTGCATAACACTTATTTACATATCAAAAAGAATTAAATGTCCAATTTCAAAGATTTACTCTCTTTATATGGGTGTATCCTGTACTTCCAATAAGTTGTCATGTGCAAAATTCATTCCATCTTTTGTTGCACTTTTCTGGCCTCGAGAAAAAATATTTTATTTCAGGAGAAAGTTACACACGGTGCCAGTTGGCAAGAACACGAAATTTTCTCGTTGTGCCATACCCAATGACTAATAATAAAATGAGTAAATATTTTTTTCGGAGAGCCGTTACCTTGTGTGATATTCCTTGATGGCTGGAATTGACACAAATATCGACGTTAAAGAACACTTGTGTGACCCTTGCCATTCTGCTAATTGGACCCGACTGGATTCCGCACTGCGTACAAAATTCTCGTAAAAGGAAAATAACTTCGTAGTGGAACTCAACTTCGGATGTTCTGGACAACCTGTGCTATGAATTGAGTATACACTCTAAAGAGTGATGTGAAGGTCGATGCCATCAGCGGGAGTCCGCGGCAACGGGTAGCACGACGAAATCACCCCTCCACACCAATTGATCACCTCGCCACAGAGAGCACTAGGTAGTCAACGTCGCCCTGAACTCTTTTACGCTTTCACGTGAAATACGATTATGTGGGATTCAGATAAGTAAATTTCAGTTCGTTTGTCGTTATTTTTATTTATAATTTTACTTTATTTTTCTGTGCATATTCTCTTTTTTTTCATGCGATTCCACACAGTGGGAATCGGCGGGAGTTACTCCTAGAGTTTCCTTTCCCGGAGCTGCGTTTAGTTGGGCAGAGAAGCTTGTGACATGTCACGGTGCCACGAAGCGTGCCACTGACACTAGTAGTAAAACTTGACATCAATGTTCCAAAAGAAAAAGAAATCAATAAGGTGTCATTGTGTAGATTGCGAGCCCATGAACTATAACTTAAACGTATGTGTTAAGGCTCTATTGATTGATGGATGATTGATTGACTAGTGATTCCGGGAGCTAAGGCCATAGTCTCATAAGTATAGTGCATTTTTTTGTGGGGAGGTGACGCTGATCATCCCTCTGGATGATGAGATCCGGCGCCGTCCTACCTGTCGGCTAGCGGGGTTTTTCCTCAAGGTATCTCCATCAGCTGGCACCGCCCCAGCCGGAACAAGCTCTAAGTTCCCGACAGGTTTCACGCACGGATGGTGGAGTTTGTGCATGTTAGTGTGAGTGTAAGTAAAGCGTGGGGATAGGAGAGGGAATTGGAATGAAAGATCGCCCGTGGCCCGTTTGTTAGGCCTGCTCCGGCCTGGTGTTCCGGAGAATTCACGGAAAACTGCCGATCAGAGCAGCCTGAGGCTAGAATTTCTCCTCTACGCAGGGGCTGAATTCGAAGGCAGTTTGGATCGACAGTCCGACTTTCCGGCCAGCTACGATATCCCCTATGCCTGGGCCTAGTTAAATTCCCATGCTGGGGGGGGGGAGGAATAGCTGACATGTGGTGGTGAACATGACGCATTTCCTTCACCGTAACCAGCAAGATCCGTCTGCCTGTGCTTTCTTCGTCACACACAGCTAGAGAAACGACTTTAAAGGAAAGCTACAACTCTAATTTTTGCCTGATCGGAAATCCACTCAATGGGAAGCTAGCGCGCTGCCCTTAGCCATCCTAGGGGCCCATCGTTTCGTATAAATGGTATAAAACTCTCTCATTCCTTAGTGTATGACACAGAGAAAATTCAGTGAAAATTGACAGCTGTACACATTTGTACAAGTGTACAAATATGATAACTGGGGGCGGATTTTAACGAAATGCCATTTTTTTCTTTTCTCTGGAACGATGCCGTTTAGTATAGAATTAATTGAATGTTATGAGGAAAGGAAATTACTCATTTTATGTGCCTTTTTTTTCTATTTTCGTCGATTTCGACAAAATACGTTGTTTTTAATGCATTTTTGCTGATTTAATCGATTTTAATATCATTTTAATGGCACCTTGCTTTAAATATATTACGAGATGAAATAAATGTTCTTCACAAAATTCCTGAGTAGCCTATTCGATTTCTTCGTTCAAAAGTTGTAATGTTAGCCATAGTATATAATTTAAAGTTCGTATGACGCCTATCAGCGCCATTGTGGGCTCGATTTCCCGGATAACTGAAGACACATTTCTGGTAAAGAACACTCCAAACCAAAAGTTGGCAAGCTGAGTGGCACTTGAACGCATAGAAGAACCTCGATGACATCAGTAACGTATTCCGCTTCAGTTGTTCATCCGAATATTTTGTTCACAGTTTTTACGTGTTTTTCCCTACATTTAGGGCATTTTAAAACATTTCAAGAGCATTTTATTAATCATTTTCGCAATGTTTAGGTCATCATAGAGACCGATTTTTATGTAATTTCTCAAAATTGTAATCTTGCCGAATCATAGCCCTTCTCACCCAATATCGAATTTTTTCGTTACATATTTGTACATATTTAGTACTATATTACATATTTTACGTATTTCAAAATATATTTCCTATTTTATTAATTTCTTCTATTTAATTCCATATTTTTGTGAAAAAATAAATTTTTTAAATATCAGCATTTCCTACATTTTTGGGGTAATCTGTGTGTCAAAAGCCTCATTGACACCGCGTTTTGTGATCTGTTACCTTAATTTCGGAGAAAAATTTGCGATCACTGATGTGTAACACTTAATGATGATGCTACAGTGTGTGTGTGCTGGTCGTAGATCTCGCCAGTTTGTGCGATGGCTTCTATTGCGATTAGTCCGGCTACTATACTACGGCCCTGATAACAATACATGAAGCTTTACTACTGACGAGAAAGTTGTATGATGTGAAGTGAGCAATTTTTATAAATCTAATTTCGTATTACGTAAATGTATTTTATTATTATTGTATTTTAATATTTCATATTATACCCAATTTTACATATTACATATCCTTACAATTTTCATTACATATTTATGTACATATTTTGACGTTTTATACTACATGTTTTTCCGGTCTCTAGTCACCAGAATCCGCCCCCCTAGTGATAACGTCTTTTTCATGTAGCGCGAATCCCGCTTGAAGAGCACCGACCTCCCTGACACTAGCCTGAATTACCAGATGGGCACTCCAATCCTCGAGGAATCTGCGCGCGCTTGTCATTGCAAGTCCCCTACAGCGACAAGACGCCGAGCTCGAATTGCAGGCCACGCTCAGGACACAAGACGATTACAGGGGGACCGCGACTTCCAACTGCATTCCTCAACACGACCGAGATACTTATCACGTGTATCAGATATGACAACCTACGCTATTAATCATAATTACGGGCAATCTTACAGCGCACGTTGCGGAAACAGGATTTGGGAGAGGAATAATGTAATGGGTCATAAAAATTATATTAAAAATGCACGTGAAACCGACTTAAAAATATAAACTGCAAGTAAAAAAAATGTTCAACAAATATTTAGCCTTTCTGGTTACGAATTCATGTGGTAATTTTGCTCTTAAGTGAAGTTATTGCATGGAAACATGCATATTGCAGATGTTTATTAGTATGGAGTTCAATACTGGAGGATTACATAATTTAGATGTAAACGTCTATCGATTCTTATGTATAAGTCCCTTCGCTTTTTGTTTAATATGAGTGTGTGAGTATTCATTTTAGTGTAGTATTTGAAAACTGCTTTAATGTACTGTAAATCGGACAAAAAACAACTCGATCATGTGAAAATGTCAGATCAGACCCTGTCATTCTGAGGACGTCATTCTGTATTATTTATTGAAAGAAATTACAAGTAATGATTACGAAAATATACTAATCGTATGAGCTGTCATTTAATTAAGTTGTTGAGAGTCAGATGCTTTTTTATGCCCGTAATTCCTCAATTTTGTGCACTCCTTACCTCAGAAATCGATTTTGCGCAGGTCGTGATTCCTTGTAGACTGTATAGCGTGATTCACTCCGCGATGTTCCGTGGGGGGGAGGGCGTACCCCACGCACTCACAGCGCACGCGGATTGCGCGAGCGTTCGTTCATCAAGTGGAGATCTGCCGCACGCATCAGCGGAGGCGGCACGCGTGACAACGCCGGCGCACTGGCTTTCACCGCCCACCGCCGACGCCGTCATTTCCACAGCCCCTGCTGCCGCCACCACCTCCACCTCCACCAGCACCACCGCCGCCGCCAGTGTTACCACCGCCTCTACCGCCGCTGCATCGCTGTCGCCATCGTCACCGCCATCGTCTCCGCCATCGTCACCGCCATCGTCACCACCATCGTCTCCATCGTCGCCGCCATCGTCACTGCTATTGTCATCACCATCGTCACCGTCACTGTCACTCCTATGTCATCACCATCGTCAGCGCCATCGTCACCGCCATCGTCTCCGCCATCATCAACGCCATCGTCACTGCTATTGTCACCGCCACTGCGCAGCCGCGGCCGCCATCAGCACCACCATCACTAAACCACAACCACTACCACCACAACCACTATCACCACAACCACTATCACCACAACCACTATCACCACAACCACTATCACCACAACCACTACCACCACAACCACTACCACCACAACCACTACCACTACCACTACCACTACCACCATAATCACCAGCATCACCCACCGCCGCGGCCTCCACCCCGCCGTCATCACCATCTGCCATCTGAAAATTTTCGGTGATTTCTTAGATCAATATCAGACGAATACCAGGTAAAATACCTTACAAAACGGACCACGGACCGTAAGCCATCCTACTTAACTTTGTCTCCGCTCCTTTCTAACACAGATACTTACACTTTTACTTCCATTAACCACCCACGTTGGGCTCTTAGAGCTAGGCCAGCTGGTGATGAGCCCAGGGGAAGGTGGGAGATACCTGAAGCGAGAACTAGTCTGAAAAAATTGATTTTGATACCTGTTCTACACGACCAGAAATTTTGTAAAACGAATTTTGTAAGGTATTTTACCTGGCATTCGTCTGGTATTGATCAAAGAAATCACCGAAAATTTTGAAATGGCAGATGGTGATGACAGCGGGGTGGAGGCCGCGGCGGTGGGTGATGCTGGTGGTTGTGGTTTTGTGATGTTGGTGGTGGTGGGTGTGATGATGGTGGTGGTAGTGATAGTGGTAGTTCTGGTGGTTGTGGTTGTGGTGGTGGTGGTGATGGCGGCTGCGGTGATGGCGGTGACAATAGCAGTGACGACGGCGGTGATGATGGAGACGATGGCGGTGATAATGGCGGCGACGATGCTGGTGACGAGTTTTATGAAATGTACTTACGTTTTGTATATTTATTGGGTTAAAAAGCAGTAAAAACTGTATATGGTGTATGGGGGAAGCGATTATCCGCGCACATTTCTTGAGGCTCAGAATGAAAAAAAAAAAAAAAAAAAAAAACAGAGCGCGAGATTAGCAACATTTGAAAAACTAGACATTTTCGACATGTTTTATAAACGTTTCATAACATAGTTATACACAGTCAAGTTTTCGGTAAAACAATTGACCCACCAACTGTATGAAATTATGTATAAAAACATGAGTTTTGACCTTAAATTATTATTATAGCACAAGTTGTTGACAATATACAAGTGATGGTATTTCTCCGCTGTTCATCTGGATGCCTGCTTCCCTCGACATCTCAAAACCAACACCTTTTGTCATTTCGATGGTCGTTTGGAGTCTCTTTCGAGGAAACTAACCTAACCTACTCCCGAACGCAAAAATAGCGCAGTTTGTTGTCGCACGAGCTTCGCAGTTCTCTCACCAGAAGCGTTGCTCTCGTCGGCAGTCGCGAGTTTTGATTGGTTGTTGCGTCAAGTTATTTCATGAAAATAGGACACGTACCATTTTGTATTTTTTTTTTTTTTTGTATAGACATCGAATTTTACCGTGTGAAAACTAGATTTTATAAAGCGTTTCATGAAACGTAAATTTTATAAAGTGTTTTACAGAAAATGTCAACATGTACAACAGGTATTAGACTGAGAGTTGACACACCTACTCTCTTATACCGTGCTTCCACCTCCATCGCCGCCGCCGCCGCCGCCGCCGTCGTCACTTTCGCTGGCTTGCGCGTCTTGCATAAGCCCCTCCCCGCCCTCCCCGCCCCCCCGCTGCGTGCGATGCCTCATTCATGCTTCACGAGCACGCACGCACGCACGCACGCGCCACTGTTACGCAGAAGGAAAAAGGTCGCGTGCTGTGACTAATGCTGCGTGTGATATCGGAAGTGATTCGCGTGGCATCTGTTCGGAAATACGAACAAGTGTTGAAGCTGTAAATATTTTGAATGATACTTTAAAGTAACTCTTTTGGTATTCTCATTCTTTTACGTGTTCTAATCTTTTGTGTTTTGTAATTACCAGCGATTCATTTACATTGATTCACTCCAACTCTTTTCATTTCTTTTCAACGTACAATTCTTTTCATTTTTTTCTCTGTCCTCTCAGTCCTACTTTCAGCAGGTTTGTCTCTGCCATTGCTGATAAATGTTTATTCCATTATTGTTTTCTGGTGCTAATATTTCGCAATATGTCACATCTTGATGAATGAAACAGTAAGTGGCGGATCGTGTGTGTGTGTGTGTGTGTGTGTGTGTGAAGTGTGCCTGTGGGGTGCGTCGTTGTGGTGTCGTGAATACTTGCACTGTAGAAAGGCGACCGGAGTTTGGTACATTACTAGGAAAATGTTCACAAAATTGCATCGTATTATTATTATTATTTACGTTTGTCTCTTACTCTGTTCAGAAATATGCTTTTTACATTATCTTGACACCTTTCCTTCAGAGATAGCAAAATCACAGATTTTGCTTCATGGTGCATTTCACAGTTTGCGATTTCGAGAATAATTTGAAATTACCTGTCGGACGGCTGGCCTACTTTCTAAACGGTTTCATATTTAATTTATTAATCATGAAAAAAGCAAAATTAACGTATTCTTCACGTAAAAATGTTTCACGTACCCATAATTGTGCATATTTTAACACAAAACACAATCAGAGAAGCAACAGATGGTATTAATAATTTGCCATTTCCGCGGAGCCACCTGCGTTTGGCACGTGGGAAGATTTCACCAGCGCTGCATTACAAAACGTTGAATGAACTTGCCTGCGCTTACTACTCAATTGAAATTAATTCTCTCGAGTAACTGCCGGCTCATTTCCGGAATCGGAAATTCTCACTAGTTGTGGGAGGAAACGAAGTCTACAGCACTTGCTTTGGGAAAGAAAGGAAATTAGCCATGAAATTAACAACTGCAATATCACTCGCTCAGGGAACTTGGTGGGTAATTTCGCTAGTCTAAAGCTCGCGTTCTGCATGCAAGGAATGTGAACAGCAATATTTTTGCTCGTACGCTTGTGACAATTGATAAATTCCGTGGAGTAGATGGATTTGAATGTTGATGGTGAGCGCTGGCAGGTGGTGAGCAGCAGGCGGTGGACAGTGATTGTCGGGCGATGAGTAAGTAGTAGGCGATGGACAGTGAGCGGTGGGTAAAGGGAAATGGTCACATAACCGTCTGTAAGTAATGGACAGTGGGCGATGTGTAGGGGGCGATGGGCAGTGGGCAATAGGCAGTGAACAATGAGCGGTGGGTAGTGGATGATGGGCAGAGGGTGAAGGGAAGTAGCTGATGAACTGTGGGCAAATGACGATGACCAGTTGGTGGTGGGCAGTGGACAGAGGGCGCAATAGGCGATGGACAGTGACCGGTTGGGCGTGAACGATTGACATTGGGTGATGGACAGAGCGAGATGAGTAGTAGACGATGGACTGTGAACAGTCGGCAGTAGCTGACAGGCAAAGGGTGATGAGTGGTGGGCGCTGTACAGAGAGCGGTGAGCTGTGAACAGTTGCCGGTGGGCGATGGGCTGTAAGCAGTGGACAGAGGGCGCAATGGGCGATGGGCTGTGACGGGCTGGCAGTAAGCGAGGGCGATGGACAGTAGGTGAGGGGCAGTATCTGATGGGCAAAGGGCGATGTACAGAGAGGGGTCGGCTGAGAGCAGATGCCGGTGGGCGACAGTGAGGAGTGGACAGAGGGCGCAGTGGGTGGCGGGCAGTGATTGATGGTCAAAGGTCGATGAGTAGTAGACGATGGACGGTGAACCGTCGGCAGTGGCTGATGGGCAAAGGGCGTTGTTCAGAGAGGGGTGGACTGTGAGCAGTTGCCAGTGGGAGATGGACTGTAAGCAGTCGTCAGAGGGCTCAATGGGTTATGGGCAGTGGGCGGCGATGGTCACGATGAGCAATGGCTGGTGGGCAGTGGTTGATGGTCAAAGGTCGATGAGTAGTAGACGATGAACAGTGAACCATCGGCTGTGGGGGATGGGCAAAGGGCAGGGCGATGTTCAGAGAGCGGTAGACTATGAGCAGTGGACAGAGGCCTGGATGGGCGACGGGCAGTGGGCGGCGGGCAGTGGCTGATGGACAAAGGTCGATGGGCAGTAATGAAGTGGCAGTAAGCGAGGGCGATGGGCAGTGGGTGGCGGACAGTAACTGGTGGGCAAAGGGCAATGTATAGAGGGCGATGGACTATGTGCTGTGGCCTATGGGCGACAGTGAGCAGCGGACAGAGGGCGCAATGGGCGATGGGCAGGGGGCGGCGGGCGGTGGCTGAGGGCAGTAATGGAATGGCAGCAAGCGAGGACGATGGGCAGTGGGTGGCGGGCAGTAACTGGTGGGCAAAGGGCAATGTATAGAGAGCGATGGACTATGAGCAGTTGCCGGTGGGCGACTGTGGACAGAGGGCTCAACGGGCGACGGGCAGTGGGCGGCGGGCGGCGCCTTCTGCCGCATCTTGGCAGCGTCCGGACGCGCGTTCGCTCGCTCGCCCGCTCGCACGCACGCCCGAGCGCAAGTGGCCCTTGCGACCACATTATCCTAATTACTAAATTCCCTCAAGTGGTATGTTACGACCGGGGGACGGGACAATGCTGTTAACGAGCAAGCAGCCGCCGCCGCCGCCAGCCCGAAAGATGATGCATGTTGCTGCCCCCTCGGGACCTTGGTGGTAACCGAGTCAACGCCAAAAGACGAGGATAACCGCGTTAGAAACGGGATTGCTCTGAGGCGCGGGAGACCGCTCTCTGCTCCAGATTCCGTGTTTGGAATTGGTGAGGAGACGCTGGTCTGGGAGAAGAGCTTTCGCTGTGGGAATTTCAGAATTTAATTTCTTTGCTGTAAATATTCATTGCTTTGTACATTTGCTGTTTTTTATATTCAGTGTTAAATTAACAAGCAATTAACAAGAGGTCCCACCTTGGAAGACCCTCGAAAAATTATGTATAAGTTTATTGTAATATTGTTAAAAACCTTTGTAAGGCAACAACTGCCGATCAAGGAGAATTATAATAATAAAAAAAAGAATTTAATTTGGAAGTTATTGAATGTTACGGACCACGTGGCAAAATCAAAGAATATTTACTCTGAAATTCATTCATTTAAAAATGCATATTATATTGTAAAGAACATAATTGTTGCCAGTGGTTTAGTGGAAGCTATTGTCTTTCCTCCAATTGCTTCTAAGATATTGTCACCAGTTCTAAGTCGTAACTCATTCCAAATTCTAAAAAAAATATTGGCTGATTTTTGTAAAAAAACATTTAAGTATTTTCTGATATTATGTTTTAACGTAACGAGATTTTTTATATCTACACAGATGATGTTAAATTCTGTTATTAGAGCCTGCCATTTTGCCTCATACATATATTGCATAGGGAGACATACGATATTACAAAAAACATCATCAGATGAAAACTGAGGCCGATTTGAGAGCACATTAATTAATGAAATCTTCTATATTGTAGCTTTCTATATATTGCAACTTCTAGCAGGGCGACAATTTGAATTGTCTCTGCGAAGTGAAGGGTTAAAAAAATTAAGAAATTATGTGAACAGAGAGGTGACTGAATGCCCGATGCCAATGCAACTGGTGAAGAAAAATTTTCATTTACAAACCCGAGATTTATTACTAATGAACGCTACTGGTGAGAGCAGCGTGAAGCTCACACGACAAAAAAATGCACAATTTTTGCGTTCAGAAGTAGGTTATACTGCACAAAAATTAGAATGTGATTGAGATTTGGGTGTTGATGGTGGCGGCACTGCAAGAGAATGTTGAGAAATTCGTAACAAGTCGTAGTAACTCGTTCTTAACATTTGTCCGTAACATTTGTAATATTTGTTTGCTCGTAACATTCCGCCCTCCCCTAATTTTAGGTGACAACAATGTGCAAATGCCGATGCTTCTGATTCGCAGTTCCCTAGGTTACTGCGCTGGTGTCATCAGGGGACCACGTAATGTCAATCACATTCTAATTTCATCCGAGCCATAGGTTAGTTTTCTCGAAAGAAGATATGCAAACGAGCATCGAAATGGCAAATTGTTTTGGCTCTGGGAGGTCCAGGGAACCACGCTTCCAGATGAACATCAAAAGTATCCTTACTTGTAGTATATTGTGAACCTCTCTTTGTATTAATCCCAATGCAAGACAAGAGCCGAATCTAATATTTGTACACATTATTCCCAACAGAAGGCAGACCAGTTTTATGGAATATTTGACCGAGTACAACACACTTATTTTATGAAACGTTAACAAACATTTTATTGATGTTTCATTAAACTCGTTTTGTAAAAAAATCTATCCGTGTACAGCAGGCATAAGTAGACGCAAGCCGCTATTACTAAACGTATAAACACTTGTCCCGGCTGGGGCGGTGCCCCGCTGGTGGGAGATACCTGGTTGTGGGGGAAAACCCCGCTAGTCGACGGTAGGTCGGCGCCAGATCTCGCCATCCAGTGGGGAAAGATCATCGCCACCTTCCGAGAGAGAGAGAGAGAGAGAGAGAGAGAGAGAGAAACACGCACTACACTTACGGGACTAATGACCTGAGTAGTTGACGCGCCCGGAAACACGAATCAATCAATCAATTAAACGTATGAACAGCGGGGGGCGGGGAAGCATAAAAATTCCCTTGCGCCGACAGCTGCTTCTAGCAGCGCCGAGAAACGTGCGAGCACAGCGAGCGGCAGGTGAATGAAGCGTGGGCCGCGTCTGCCCCTGGGGTCGCGACCTTTGAATGCAGTGCGCGTGCAGGTCGGTTCGTGACCTTTCGGCGGCTCGGAAACCAGTCGGGGACGGCGTGGGCGTTTCTTGGAAAGTGGACGGCGGCGACGAAGAAACTCGAGTTTACCGTGGAGCACACGGTGGAGTTCGCGCGACTTGTCTGTGCTTGCGATGCGACATCGATAACAAAATATCGATGTTCACAGAAAAACATGGATGCCAATAGTGGAGAGTTTTCGCACTATCGATCTTCTGCGCATGCGCAGTTCAAGTTTCGCGTCATTTTTGTGCGTCTGCGCATGCGTCGATGATCGATAGTGCTGTCCGCTGTGGCGTGCAAAATCTCTCTATTATTACACCGACAAAAATCCATCGATATTTTAAATCTGTTTCGATGTTTTAATGTTAGAGGTTTAGTATTCCTCTAACATAAAATTCGTGCGCAACAAAACTTATATTACAGTGACTGTATACATTAATTTGTAATTAAAACGTAACTGAAAGCGGTTAAAAAAACACCTGTTTATCTGCCTGATACGAGGAAATACCATATCGGGCGAGGGATGTTCTGCAGTCGTATGGGTTGTTCTACAACTACAGTAATTGTTCAGCAGCCGAATAGTAGATTATTTGATCGATTATTTCTTGGTTCCGAACGCATCAACTGCTATGGTCATTAGTATAGTGCAGGGTTTTATCACGGGAGATGGCGGTTTTCTTCCCCTTTGGATGATGAGATCCGGCGCCGACGTACACGTCGGATAACTAACTTTTTCCATATCCACGAATCTCCCACCAGCGGGGCACCGCCTTAGCCGGGACAAGCTGTAACCTCCCGATTGATCTCCAGACACCTGTGGTAATGTAGTTCATATTCATGTCTGTATAAATAAGTGGTGTGGATAAAACGAGGAATAGGAAGGAAAAATCGCGCGTTGTCCGTGGCTATTAAGGTACTGCTCCGGCATTCGCGATGTATTATTCGGAGAACCGCGGCGAACTATGGATCAAAGCAGCCGGCCGCTAGAATTTTCCTTCAGACAGCGGCTGAATTCGATGTAGCTATTTAGAAAAATCAGGATTCTAAACCTAAGACGTCCAGGCCAAATGAACTGCTGCGACATCACTTCAAAGATGCAAAGAACTCCTGGAGAAATTTAACGGTGCATGTGACGTTCACCCCGTGACAGAGAACATAAACTGTTCTTTAATATTTGTATGATGTACAAGATTTTAATTAGTATTGTTTCTACGATTTTCAATGCATCAGGAAGTGTGTGCAATATTCACACATAAGGCAGCATTATTACAACTAACGAGCAGATATCACGTATTTTCACATTTCTTCACGAAAATATTTCAACGATTTATAACTCCCCAAATCGTGACGAAACACTCAACGATCTTCACGTCCTCATCAGCTTGCTCTAGAATCGTTGATGGGTTTTGAAGAAAGAGTTATTTGTCCTGCAGGTGGTGAGTCACATGCGGAACAGCTGACATTGATTCCCTGCTTACTGATTTCCTGGGTCGAGGATGCGAGATAAAGGAGCAGTAACTTTTTAGAGATATTTAAATCGCTCGTACATTACACAGGAAAATGTGATTCTCGTCTTACTCCCCCTCATAAAGAATCGGTTCTTCTATGGAAATAATAGATGGGCAACGTTAACATTAGTTTCGTGTTCAGTGGCTTTTGTTGAATTGAAAATCACACACAATTCTTATGTAGGAAACGTGCTGTCCAATTTTGTTATTGGAAACCAATGTTGTGCCTTTTTGTATTTCATCAGGCGGATACCCAAATATTTAATGGACATAGGAGTTTTGCATCTAGATAATGCAATTCTTAATAACCGAAGATGATTTTCCAAGAAAGACAGTTTGCTCATTCTTCTGTTTTCATGATTCCATTGTTTCTTTTCTATTCATTGTGTATTTTGATCAACTTTCTCCATCAAAGCTTATATTTCTCTGCATTTCCTGCAAATATGTAGTAACCATTATCTTTTTCCTTGCAGGAATTTTAAATTTCTTTCATATTTTTTAAACGAACAGACTAAAACTATTCTTGACTATTAGACACTGTTTTCTATCCAGTTCGTAACAGTAAAATAATGTGTGATTATCATAGAATCACTCAAAGAATCAATTCATAATCTTCTTATTCTGGTGCATACATTCTTATGATAATGAGATGTGTACTGGATAAGCCGTAAGCTTTCAAAATTATTTTTTTCCAATTCGTTTACATGATGTCGGTCATTGATTTTCAATAAACATTTATTAATACAATCACTAGATCTTAATGAATCGTCTGTTAAGAAAATGACTAAAATTTCGTAATTTTGCTACGGAGATTCCGAGAGTAATTGACTTAAACCTTCATTGAAAATAATCAAAACATTAAAGAAAAAAAGGAAACAGCAAGAAACAAGGAGATACGAAACTTTTTTGCTTCAGGGATCATGATTAGGTATAGGTACTTCCGTTATTTCCTTAATTTTCAGGAATTTGAGACGAATGCAAAAATGTTACTAGCAGGTTTGGAGTGTGGTTTCTAGTCGATGCACAGATAAGGACAGACTAATGTGTACAGAAAATATGTGGTTCCAAATATTTCGTGGCTGTTCTGTGTGTGAACGAAGTCATAATCAAATTACTTGAGAAATATTCATGCAATTTGTGGGCAATTTTTTCCGTCACACCCGCGTTAACTTCCCCATTGCCCTGTTCTTACACACGTTAATACGCTCCCACATACACTGGCGCATAAACACAACGTGTGGTTCATAAACGAATTCCTCCAGTATGAAACTCAACCTCAGAACCTCTTGAACCGAGAAAACTTCCGTCTTACCCTTTTCGGCTACCTTGTTCTTACTTATTCACGCACGCGTACCACACATTCACAAACGAATGTTCGTGCACGTAGGCACACATGCAACACAGTCATGTGCATACCCTCAATACATTTCGTTCCCTTTATTTATAATTCAATACAGGGAAGTAGAAGAAAGGGAGTAGGGATTTCGCAGCTGAAGGAAGTATGCTGATATTGTGTACTCCGATACGCCTCCTACAGTATTGCACTGCCATTGGGGTGTTCAATAAAAATAGTAATTCACGTGTTAATAATTGCAACCCGGGACCCTTTTAACCAAGGCAGATAGACGTTTCCACCATCAGTGATCGATTGTGCTGTCGATCACACACTGAGCAGCGAACTTGTCTCTCTGCATGTATGGTATTGTAGTGCATGCAAGAGTGAGTGCAAATAAGGGGTGTGGATGAGGAAGGAAAGATCACGCGCTGTCCGTGGCCCATTTCTTAAGGTACTGCTCTGGCATTCGCGAGGTGCTTTTTCGGAAAAACTACCGATCAGCGGAGCCGACCGCTAGAATTCTCCTCCAGGCAGCGACTGAATTCAAACTAGCTATGTAGCTAGTGTGGAAATCCTCCCGGTCAGAGGCAATGTTTTGTGACACTAATCGATGCCCTGGGCCACCTAAGCCAGTGGCCCCTCGATTGATTGATTGATTCGTGATTCCTGGCGCGTCAACTACTTAGGTCGTTAGTTCCGTAAGTGTAGTGCGTGCCTTTTTCTCGGGGGGAGGCTATGATATTTCCCCGCCGGATGGCGAGATCCGGCGCCGACCTACCGTCGACTAGCGGGATTTTCCTCTAACTAGGTATCTCCCACCAGCGGGGCACCGCCCCAGCCGGGACTAGCTCTAAACTCCCGACCGGCCTCCCTGCATGTGTGGTAGTGTAGTGCATGTTAGTGTAAGTGTATGTGTGTAAGGGGTTAGGATAGGAGAAGGGAGAGGAAGGAAAGATCGCGGTCCGTTTGTTAGGGTACTGCTCCGACCTAGCTGAAAAGCTAGTGTCGAAAATCCTGCCGGCCGTCGGAACTGGAACCTAGGGATCTCCGGTCAGAGGGACTGCACTTACTTCAGTTGATGCACTGAGCCATCTCTCCCGGTGACCCCTCGACCATCTGTGTAGTTTTTGCATTAGATGGGGATGGGAGGCTGTATGCTCTGTTTGGCCCACTCCGGCCTGTGTGGTTGCGGCGGGACACGCCAGCCGGAGGAAGGGAACCGCGTGGGCCGAAGGAATTCGACTTGGACGCACGAGAGAGGAAGATGGATGAGCCAAATTTCGGCTGGCAGCCGCTCAAACTGCTCATCGGCCCGGTCTTCAACGAATCGGAGAGGATAGGAGGTCGTGTTTGCGCGTTTCTTTGATGATTCAGTCTGGAATAAAGACGTAGTTGGCATGCGCCGAGGCTATCAATGGAATCTTGGATATCGTGGAGATACCTCGACGTAGGTACGATAGTCAATGTGTCTGTCAACAACCTTTTGTATGGTTACGAGGTTTTACATTCTCAACCAAACTCATTCTGAAATACAGGAAACCCTCGTTAGCACGAACTCGCTTAATACTAATTTCGCGGTAACACGTAAAAATTGCGGTCCAGGCAAGGGGTTCTGGTAACAGGGACATTTATAATACTCGGATAACACGAATTATTAAACACGATTTCCGATTTCGGTCACTAGGAATTCGTGTTAATGAGGGTTTACTGCAGTAATTTCCGTCATCTTCCTACGGTGCTACTGTCGAATGCACGGTGCTACTGACGAAAGCATGCGCTCCATGGCCCGTTTTTTCAAGCACTACTCTGGCTTCCGGATGGAATTTATAACAAGGAATTATTGAAAAGAATGATCGGAGCAGCCAGCATCTAGATTCAATATCCTTTGCTGTTACGTATTACCTCGTCGGCAAATACTCTTTGGTTTCTCGAAAGATAGGATCTTCTGTTCTTGTAAGCTTAATTTACCCACTCATCGCGTATTCTAGACGCAGTCGTAAATTACAAATTTTAGAGTTTGCGGGAGAAAAAAAAGTATAGAGTGCTACATACCAGTTTCTCATATCTGATTAAAATGTCCTACATACCAATGTTGCACGTTCGACTTTGTACTCATTCCAAATAAGATTACATTTTAATGATATATTAATTTTATATTTACATATTAATGTACAGAAATGCACATTAATAGTACATTAACAGTAGTATCTAGGGATTTTCATCAGGTCAGTAAATTGATGAATGAATGATTTTATGACCTTTTCTTCCAACAAAACCTGTATCAATAATACTTAAAGTGCAAAAATCTAAAGTGTCGGAGACCAATTGGTAATTTAGATACCGAGCAATTTTGTTAAGAGGCAGAATAATAGCTCTCCACTTAAGCGAATTTGACGCCTCTGCACCAAGAGTAAATATCCTCAATGTTCCAAGATTGCCTCGAAGTGTTAAAAGCAGCTCATGTCCAATGAATCAGCATTAACTGTGAAGAATGCGCAGAATAATTGATTAAATTCATGTGCTCCTCTTGAGGTCACATTCATTTGCCATTCTCAACAGGCCTTCGAAGAAGAAATTCAAACCAACGCAACAAGCAGCCCCCGGACAACGGGCAGCAAGGAGGCGTAGGGGTTAGGCTAGTGGTGCCAACTATCTACGTCTTAGGATATGTTCAAAAATTTCCTTTCTGGAAGGCATCCCCATCATTTTTTTAAATTTCCAGCATTTTCTAAATACTTCTAAGTACAATCTAATCACGCACGCTCTTTAGTTAAAAAATATACATATTTGATTAAAATTCTATATGACGAACTCAATATACTGTCGGCGAGTCTGTTAATTTAAATCGATTAGTGTCAATTTTGGCTTCACTGACACTAAACGTAGTTTCGGTCTGAATCCGGAACAATGCAGGATTTTGTGTTTGATGTGTAAATTTGTAAACAATTTTTAAGATTAAAAAAGAGCTGTAATTACAAATAAATGTAAATTACTACTTAACTGAATTAACTTCAATGTAAAGTAAGTTTGAATCCTGAGGCACTTTTTCGAAATGTACCACCGTTTTGTGGCAATGGTCCTGCATTTAAAAACTGTGAGTTGGTAACTCTACACCATTGTGCTTGCGGCCATCTGTTGTGGTTGCAGCAATCTGGCCCGGAAGGCAAGCGCGGCGGTGGCTCTTGATCCGCGAACACGTGCGCATGCGCGAGCAGAGGCGTTCTGACGCATGCGCACAACCGCCTGACGGCCGGCGCGCGCATGCGCACAGGATGCGACGCGCCGGCGGACGCCGCCATTGAGCCCCAGCCGGCAGGCTGGGCAAATTTGAGGTTATGTGGGCGCTCGCGGAATGCGCTTTTATGGGGTACTAACAGTCAGTCATCGTTGGATCTTGTAAATAGTATTAAGTGGTGGGGAGTAATTGAATTTTTAGTATGCAACCCGCGATTCCCGGTTTTTATTTGGTGAACGAAAGACTGTTCATGCATTTCCTCTCTGAATAAAGTTCGCTACTTCACGCATGTGGTTTTGAGAAGAAAAGAAGTTTCGTGATTTTGTTCTGGATCCAAAAATAGGACAATTATTATTGCGGATGTTTATTATTTGATTTAATTCAACACTAAGTTATTCTTCTTTTGATTGATGAAGTGTAACGCAAATGTCACTCATGTCACGATGTGGAATTTGCGTTTATGTGACGTTTTCCCCTAATTGGTAGGAAACTCATCTCGCTGTGGTGTTTGGGAGGTGCACGAAATCTCTTTTTGACCAAACGACAAACTCCAGTGCATAATGTATAGCCGGACAGAAAAATTTGGGGTAAATGTCTTATATAACATCGATTGATTGTCTATTTCGTGTTTCCGGGCGCGTCCACAGCAAATTAATTAAATTCCGTAAGTGTTGTACATGTTTTATCATGGGGATGGTGAACGTCCGCTGGATAGCGAGATCTGGCGCCAACCTACACATCAGCTTCCGGGCTTTACCCAGAATCTCCTATCATCAGGGATCTCCTATCTCAGGGATCTCCTATCTCAGGGATCTCCTATCTCAGGGATCTCCTATCTCAGAGATCTCCTATCTCAGGGATCTCTTATCTCAGGGATCTCCTATCTCAGGAATCTCCTATCTCGGAATCTCCTATCTCAGGGATCTCCTATCTCAGGGATCTCCTATCTTAGGGATCTCCTATCTCAGGGATCTCCTATCTCAGGGATCTCCTATCTCAGGAATCTATTTCAGGAATCTCCTATCTCAGGGATCTCCTATCTCAGGGATCTCCTATCTCAGGGATCTCCTATCTCAGGGATCTCCTATCTCAGGGATCTCCTATCTCAGGGATCTCCTATCTCAGGGATCTCCTAACAGCGGGGCTCCACGCCACCCGTAAGCTACAAACTAAGCTCCAGACTGGTCTCCTCTGGGTCTGATAGTGTAAGTAACGAGTGAAGTTCGACGAGGAAGAGAAGGGAAAGATCGCGCGCGGTCAGTAGCACGTTTGTCAGGGAACTGCCCCGACATTCGCCTGGTGTTGATTAGAGAAACCACGGAAAAATGCCGATCAGAGCAGCCAGCCGCTAGAATTCTCCTCCAGAAGCGACTGAATTCGATCTAGCTATGTAGGTAATGTCGAAAATCCTGTCACCATCAGCAGTGGAGCCCTAGGACCTTCCGGTCAGAGGTTCTGATATGACTATCAGTTGATGTCCCGAGCAACGTCAGCCGGTGCATAACGTTATGTGAAATTTTCCACCACATGGCAAAAAGTGATCATTTTCGACCCGTTTTCTGAGACGTCTGTAGGATGTGAGGTCACTCAACTTTGGATGTGCAAGCCGCATGCGTCATTCACAGCTTATGTGGAGAGCCACCGTATTACGCGGTGTCTTACAGGTGTCTAATTGGCAAGACATTACGTTAAGTCACCGCATCGCCCCGCTGCCCTCTGCGACTGGCGTCATAGACTTGTCAAGCCAGCTGCACACTACTTTGTAATTGATTGGTAACGGTCATACCCTTATAGATGAGGTTCGAAAATTGAGAAGTTTTTGCAATGCTGCGGCGTGATCGGCACTTATGTACGAGCTTTGTAGTTTCAATGGCGTTTAGTATACGGGCTATTGGAACGAATAAAAATAGAGAATAACGTGAATTAATGTTAATACCATGAAAGTATGAATCTGAGTTTTAATAAAAAGAAAAACTTACAAAATTGGGAAGAGAAGATACCTTTGCGTCTCCATCTTCAAACAACTTGCGATTTTTGTTACTTTACTGTTTAATTAACGCTGATGGAAGTTGAAAAAGTGGAGTGGTTATTATTTTTAATTGGAATGTACGACTAGCAGACTTTAATATTCGTTATTACTATAATTGTTTTCTAAGGCACAAAAATGAGTAGTATACGTAATG
>JAHLJT010002630.1:430948-455059 GCA_031308135.1 Acheta domesticus
TTCATCTTTTACGTGCTTGCTTACCTTGGTCGCAAAGAGTAGTTGTAATGTAAACAGCGGGAATGGTTGGTCAAAACGATATCGAGTTCAGTGTTTCCGTTGCAAGTTACTGTTTTCATTTATGTATTGTATTATTTATATTGTTATAAACATTCCACGCTAATCATTTACGTATATCTTTAATATGTAAATTGCTTATCCAATTTTACGGCGAAACGAAACCACCTCGGTACGTGATATTTTTGTAAGCAAGTGTATTTCTAGCCTCTCATTGTATAAGTCTGAATGGAGGAATTGAGGAAATGTCGGGAGAGAATTCTGCGCTGTGCCATTAGTGTCTGCGCTGATGACATTGCCAAGGCGATATGTCCTGCTTTCTTATCGTGTTGTGTGTATTTCCTGGGTAGATACTAACGGGAGTTTTAAAATAACTGAGCGTAAGGTTATGCAACGGTCGTCTGCAAATAACTTCATTGTTCCGAGAAGGTTTATCTTTTAACTATGAGTTTCACTTTGATTGAACAGTAGTTGCCTCGACTCGTGTCGACAGTTATTCTTGGTGCAAAGTATCTCATTGAAGATAGTATATTCTTGTCGTCATTTTTAATTTGTTTATAATTGAATATTACATTAATCCCCATATCATTCCTGAGGATTTTTTGCACCTCAGCATTATTTATTGTTTGTATTTTTCTAGAATTTTCACAGTGTATTTTCTATGTTTATGCTTTCCTGCATTGATCACGCCAGGTGCATAATTTTTGTACGTATGTATGTTATTATCGAAAATATATTTCTTGCTTGGGTCCTAAAATACAGTCCAAATATTGTCTACGTTATAATGACGTTCGCGTTTTGACTAGGGTTATGACTAAAGCCTATTCGTAACATCTTGGTTAATTAGTTGTTTTTTTACTAAGGTTGCTTTTCAACAGGTTTTCGTGGAAAAATGACCGAGTTCGCAGTATTCGAAATAGGCAAAGAACAATTTCCAGGCTGTGCAGCAAACATCATAAAAAAATCATGCAATAAATTCTTGAATATTATCGTGAAACGAAAGCGGCTTTCAGTATTCCGTAACACTGACATCTTTCTTGCACTTATCTCAAATACCAAATAGTTAGATTATTCAATGCCATTTGAAAGAAATACGGTTTTGCTGATTTTCTTTTCTTTTTTATGCTTCCAGCTGTTTCATCACCCCTAGCATTCGTTCATAAAGCCACTAAAATATGGTGAGATAAATTCCATTTTTTTATTGAGACTTCGTAGAAATAATGAAACGATCTTCTTTAGTTTCTCTTATCACATCTAGTTGACATTATGTATCATCAATGTGCACAGATGAGCTTATTGCTGAGTTACATGAACCGGAAGAGAATTACCCTTCTGGTATTCTTATCGTATGTAATAAGAATACATCAATAAGAAAACATTTATTGGTAAGGCCAAACTTGAATGTGTGATGAACCCACCTCCTCCACAAATATTTCAAAGAAGAAAGAAAAAAAATATTGTGATACAACGTAGAATTTAGAATAATGATCTTGATATTGCTTTATACATACTGAGCAGAAGCCTTAGATTCTGATGGTCTGAAGTTTTTGGCTTGTTTATCAAATGTATAATTGTGTTTCGGGAAGAGTACACTTAGTAGGAAAACAAAGACATTTTTTAATTATTATTAATTTGATTGACATGTCTATCGTAAGTAAAATAAGTCAGCTAAAAAACGTTTGCTAACAAAGTAAACGTTTTTTCATAGATTTGTAAATATGAGGGGCATTGCTATGGATCATCCTGTGCATCCTGTTGAAAGATCTAAATAGTATAGTGTGATCTTTCGGTTTATTTAGATATATTTTTATATTTTCAGTAAAGGCCATTATGTTCCAATGTGTACATTTGTCACTAAATGCAGAATTCAGTACTGAGATTAGAAACATTTGTGGTTCAGTGCTATCTGACAATTTATTCCTTCCTTCCTCTATAATGAAGGGAAAACACTTCGTTGGAATTTTGACTGCCTGGTAGAGGAATTTGTGGGTGTGTTTTTGTTATTGAAGTTGACAAGTAGCTGAAGCTCACGGATAAATGGTACACGTGTGGAATTCGCTTATTGGGTAGAAATCTAGTAATAGTTATGAATTGGAAGGAGGTCAAGATCGTCGTCAAATTGGAAATGTGTGAGAGAATCGTCATATTGACCGGGAGAGATGGCTCAACCCATCAACCTGATATTACTGCAGTCCCTCTGACCGAGAGGTCCTAGGTCCAGTCCCGACGGCGGCAGGATTTTCGAAACTAGCTTGTCAGCTAGGTCGAATTCAGTCGCTGTCCTGGAGGAGAATTCTAGCGGGCCGGCTGCTCTGATCGGTAGTTTTCCGTGGTTTTCTGCGATCAACACCAGGGCGAATGGCAGAGCAGTACCCTAACATAAGGGCCATGGACCGCGGCGCGATCTTCCTCCCTCTTCCTTGTTCGATCCTCTCCTCTTACACACACACCTACACTAACATGCACTACACTACCACACACACGTCGGAAGACCGGTCGGGAGCTTACAGCTTGTCCCGTCTAGGGCGGTGCCCCGCTGGTGGGAGATACTTGGTAAAGGGGTAAAAGCCCGGGAGTCGACGGTAGGTCGGCGCCAGATCTCGCCATCCAGCGGGGAAAAGATCATCGCCACACCCCGAGAAAAAAACATGCACTACACTTACGTGACTAATGACCTGAGTAGTTGGCGCGCCCGGAAACACAAATCAATCAATCAATCAATCGTAATATTGACTCTTTCCAATTCTCTCTGTCTCTTTTTTCCCCGTTCTTTGAGCTACCTTAACCCAACTACGTTAGCACGTACGCTTTAAATTATCTTCCATCCACAGTGTTGCATTTATTCATTTGTCTTGGCTGCTTGTGAACAAAAGGAAATACCTGCGTAAGGACGAGGTGACGAACTACCGGTAAATGGCTGTTGCCAACCATTCTGAACGCAGCATTTACCGGACAGCGAAGTATCCATTGACTCCGGTTGCGGAAGCCTACGTCATTTCTCTACCGGTTGTCCTTCCCTTGTAAACATTTGAGGGTCATTTGTTGTTGATAAATAATCGCCATTCCGTAGATGCATCCTTTCTCCATTCACCAAGACTAGGAACGTCAATGTCGTAGTCTTGCAAATACGTCGGTTCTTCGTATTCCCAGATAAACATCCATAAGCTTTCATGTACCTAGGGTTTTGAATATTTATTAGCTCTCCCAGAATGGAATCTTATAGAATTCATTCATCTGGATTTCCTGCATTCAAGGAATGTTTCCTTTCTATATTGCGTTTATGATTTTTCGAGTTGTTGCAGTGTTGTTTGTTCAGTGACTTTTTTCTTGCGGCAATTTTGTAATCCCCTCAAAACTGAAGAAGTCCGATCGATGTGAATTTCATAAACGTCACATTATCTCAGTGCATCGCAACCAGAATTTTAAATAAGCTGCAGATATTCGATGTGCATTAAGAATGAGACAGGAATAACCTAAAATCTGAATCGGGTGAAGTGCTGATTTTTGGATGAAGTTTTACAACGGAACGAATCTCGTAGTTTTTCTCGAGTCGCAGTTTGAATGATAATGTTTACAGGTTCTGAAATCACTCAGATCTCTCGAATTTGTTTTGATAAAATGTTTAATAAATTTAGACTTCCTGTATAGGAAAGAAACTTGCCGAGACGGAACAGTGTTACAGAATCTGTCAGAAGGCGTCAAATACACTAAATCTCGATGAGAATAGAAGAAGAGAAAGAAAAATACGTTGTGAGAAAAAGGTGAAGTAATGAGAGTTAGAAGTGAGGATATGTAGCGACATAGACTAAGGATACATCTTTACTCTATGGTAGCGAGAAAAAGAAATGAAATAGAGAAGAAGAGTGGGAGGAGGAAGATGAAAATGGAGAAGCGGAGAAGAGAAGGATGAGGAAGAAGGATGGGAAGGTGAGTGGGGAGGTGAAGACGAAGCTGAATGTCAAGGTTAAAAGGAAAATTGAAGAGAAAATGAAGATGCAAATGAATGGATAGAAGAAGAGAAAGTTGAGAGAGAAGGCGAAAAATGAGGAGATTGGAAGAAAACGCAGCAGAAGAATACAAGCAGGGCGTCGCGCGACGGCGGGCTGTCAAAGCACTCGCGCCGCCGTCGCCCCAGATCCGCCCGCCGCTGAAATAGCCTCCTAGGGGGCAGCGCCTATTTGCGTGCGTCGCGTCCGCGGGTGGTGGCGGCACGGCCGGCGGGGAGAGGGAGTGGGAGGCCCTGGGAACGCGGCAGCTGCGACAGCCTCCGTCCCACGCGGGGATCCTCCGCGCCGCCCACCTGTTGGGTTATTTCGGCAGGTGAGCGGCAGCAGGCCGCGAGGTCAACGCGGCCGCTGGTGCGGGAGGTCGAGGCTGTTGGAGTTCACGTTCAGGGTTCGCCCACATTTACATCCTCGTACGAAGTTAGTAAATCTTACCTCCTCTTACAAAATTAGTAAATCGTTCATCCTCATACAAGGATATAAATTGTGCATCCTCTTAGAATGTTAGTAGATCTTACATCCTCTTACAAAATTAGTAAATCTCACCTTCTCTTACGAAGTTAGTATATCTTACCTCCTCTTACAAAGTTAGTAAATCTTATCTCCTCTACAAAGTTAGTAAATCTTACCTCCTCTTACGAACTTAGTAAATCTTACCTCCTCTTACAAAGTTAGTAAATCTTACCTCCTCTTACAAAGTTAGTAAATCTTACCTCCTCCTACAAAGTTGGTAAATCTTACCTTGTCTTACAAAGTTAGTGAATCTTACCTCCCCTTACACAGTTGGTAAATCTTACCTTCTCTTACAAAGTTAGTAAATCTTACCTCCTCCTACAAAGTTGGTAAATCTTACCTTCTCTTACAAAGTTAGTAAATCTTACCTCCTCTTACACATTTGGTAAATCTTACCTTCTCTTACAAAGTTAGTAAATCTTACCTTCTCTTACGAAGTTAGTAAATCTTACCTTCTCTTACGAAGTTAGTGAATCTTACCTCCTCTTACAAAGTTAGTAAATCTTACCTCCTCTTACAAAGTTAGTAAATCTTCCATAATCTTACATTCTCTTACGCAGTTAGTAAATGCTACATCCTCTTACAAATTTAGTAAATCTTATCTTCTCTAACAAAGGTCACATTCATCTCTAAAATTGGAAAGTGTAGGATACTGTGAGTTTTCAGGAAGTTGAGTTTTGCACTGTTATAAAAGATAATAATCCTAAAAATTGTATTAAGATATGCGTTGTTTGTGATACTGTAATATTTAGCTCCTTGCATACAACTAATGACATTAGCTGTTGATGCGCCCGGAATGAATATTCAATCAATGCTATTGCCGGATCCTCGCAAAGAAGCAAGCGTTATCGAGTCCACTAATTTGCCATTCCTGATGAACCGTTATCGTGATGCTCCTTGGCAGCAAAAACAAGTGTCGAAGTCCACTGGCGACGCTGGAAGCCTACAATATAAAAACTAAAAAAAGTTCCTGGCAATTTTAGTTCATGACGGGGGTAGTGCCAATGGATCAATCTCCAAGTGCCGGACCAGGAGAGGTTGCTCAGTGCATCAACTGATGTCACTGCAGTCCTCTGAGGAGCTGAGGAACCGGGAGGTCCTAGGTTCGAGTCCTGTCGGCGGCAAGATTTTCGACTCTAGCTTATTAGCTAGATCGAATTCAGCCGCTGTCTGGAGGAGAATTCTAGCGGCTGGCTGCTCAGATCGGTAGTTTCCCGTGGTTTCTCCGGTCAACACCAGACAAATGCTAGATTAGTACTTTAACAAAAGGACCACAGACTGCTCGCGATCTAACACGTACTACACTAACATGCACTACTCTGCCATGCCGGAAGAACGGTTGGAAGCTTAGAGCATGTCCCGGGACTGTTCCCCGCCGGTGGGAGATACCTGGTCGGGGAAAACCCCGCTAGTCAACGGTAAGTCGGCGCCGAATCTGGCCTTGCAGCGGGCGAAGGGCGAAGGCACCTCCCGATAAAACAACAATCACTACACTTACGGGAATAATGCCCTCTGTAGTTGACGAGCCCGGAATCATGAACAATTATTATCAATCGAGTCCACTGATTTGCCATTTCTGATGGACCGTTATCGTGATGCTCCTTGGCAGCAAAAACGAGTGTCAAAGTCCACTGGCGACGCTGGAAACCTACAATCAGTGATGTGCATCTGCTCTTAAAAAACCATAGTCTACATCTACACGTAAACAACGCGTAGACAACGGACACTGCGTAGACAAAGGTATTCTATGTAGACAACGGTAATATACCTTTTTTTTGGGGCAGGGGGCGAATCTAAGAGGGTCTGGCTCCGCCCCTATAGCCACAATTTATTTATTATTATTGGATCACAATTATTGGAAATTGATGGAATCACATCTCATGTAGTACTAAAGAAGTGCAAGTTCGAACAAGTTCCTAATGATTTCTTGTGATAGATACGGAGGTTGTCATTTCTTCATCAGGAATAGTATATTGTGTTTGACTTACTGAATCGAAAATATTTTTTTATATTATTACATTAAAACATGCTTCTACTATTACTACTTATAAACCTTTTTGGGTTATTTGATGTGAAAAAATAAATAGTCTATACAGAGTACATTGTCTACGTAGTCTACACGTAAAAAGAGTCACATAGACTACATGTAGATGACGCGTAGAAAACACGCGTAGACGCAAAATTATAGTCTACGGCACAATTCTGCAATATACAGGCTGAAAAAAATCGTAGCAATTTTAGCTCATGTCCGGGGTGGTGCCAATGGATCAATCTCCAAGTGCCGGGGCCTCTCGCAAACTGCCACTCATTATCGAGTCCACCGATTTGCCATTCCGAGTCCGCGACACGTCGCCGCAGAAGAGCCTCCGGCCCGCCCACGGCCGTCGTCGTCGTCGCCGCCGGGTGCCGCCCACCGGGGCGGTCTCCCGCGGCGCTTCGCCGAACCGCTCAAGCGCCCGCGCGCGTCAACTGTCGCATTGTCTCGGCAGCGCTCTCGCCGGGCGGTAGCCGAACCCTCCCTCCCCCCGGGGGGGGGGGGCGTGGCGCGGCGCCTGCCACTCACGCGTCATCAATCATCCGCGGGCGCTAAGCCGTCGCTCGAGCCGCGATAACTAGCGGGACGGCGCGGCGTCGAGATGGTTGTTCATACTTCGGTTTTTCTTTCTTGGCGCACGGGGGTGTGTCAATAAAATGGAATATCTCGCGGTATTTCGCGTCGTTCTCGGTTGTGCCGCTACGAGTCGCAAGATCGCGACTGTATCGAGCAGTGCTGGCGGTCATGCGATTCCTGGTGGCACAACGGAAAACGACGTGAAATACTGTGAGATGTTCCATTTTATTGACACACTCCCGTGCGCCAAGAAAGAAAAACCGAAGTATACGTACCGGGGACATGCGGAAAGTAAGGTTATGCAGCTCGTACAGGGAAATGTAATGTTTCGCAGTTGGTGCGTGTTACCGCATTCTCCGTTCTCATTTATTTAGTTAGTTAGTTATTAAATTTTGGCGCATGACCTCTTTTTGCAAGAGCATACTTTGATTTATTCATAATATCCTTTCACAGGCCATTTAGCTATTACGGTGTAATCCAATCGGGAACATAAACGTCACATAATGACGTCACTATAGCGACATTGAAACTCTCGATTGGACGATCTGATTTACGTCAAAGGACCCTTGTGTTTAAATAGAAGTATGTAAGTCTTCCTTGGGACAAATCCAGTATAACTTTCGTGCATTTTTGTGTACGGCGCGCTGTAGACAGTTTTATTATTCGCCACATAGCGCGACACTGAAGACAAAAAAACAACAACAACAACAACAACAACGCGAAATCACATATTAGATTTAATCTACGGTATTTCTCAGTGCCACCTTGAGCCCAACACTGACCAAGCCAGCCAGGCAACGTTGGATACGCGGGCGCTAAGCCGTCGCTCGAGCCGCGATAACCAGCGGGACGGCGCGTCGTCGTCGGGATGGTTGTTTACGTACCAGGCACATGCGGAAAGTAAGGTTACGTAGCTCGTACAAGGAAATGTATTTTGGCAGTTGGTACGTGTTACCGCATTCTGCGTTCGCAGTTTTCAAAAATTTTGGCGCGTGACGTAGATTGCATGATCATCAGCCCTCCTTGCGACAAATTCAGTCTTATAATAATAAAAAAAAACACGTGATGACGTTCGTGAATGAATTAAAAAGATTCATTTCATAAGGCAAGTAATGTCATCGGCCATTATAGAAAAGTCGGAGTAAACGTACGAGGGATATGTGGAAAGTAAGGTTACAATGCGATTAGCTCGTACAGGGAAATGTATTTTTGGAAGTAGGTGAGTGTTACCGCATTCTGCATTCGATTACCCCCCCCAAAATGGCGTCTGACCTCTAAAGCATGAGCATACTTTGATTTATTCATAATGTCCTCTGACAGGTCTTCATCTGTTACGGTGTCATTCAATCGGCAGCTTAAACGTCTCAGTGGCATCGGCAGTCAAGCGTGCAATATTTCTCAGTGCCACCTTGAGCTCGACACTGATCAAGCCAGCCAGGCAACGTTGGATACTCGGGCGTTATGCCGTCGCTCGAGCGGCGATAACAAGGGGGACGGTGTCGAGATGATTGTTTACGTACCAGAGACATGCGGAGAGTTAGGTTACAATGCGCTTAGCTCGTACACAGAAATGAATGTTTCGCAGTTGGTACGTGTTACCATTTTCTGCTTTTGCGTTTTTTTGTAATTTTTGGCGCCTAACCTCTCATCCATGATTATTAAGCCATCCTTGGGACTAATCCAGTCTAAGTTCGTGCAAATTTTAGTAAGGCGCGCTCTAGATATTTTGCTGTAGTTTTAATTTTCTCCACACATCGCGTCACTGAACACAGGAAAAAAAGAAAGAATGAAATCACGTGAAATCACATATTAGATTTATACTAAAGTATTTCTCAGTACCACCTGAGCCCAGCACTGACGAACCCAGGCAGACAACTGAGCAGGCGAAAACGATACGATTTCAAGGAAATGGAAAACCTGAGAGAGAAAAAAAGGTCTCCTTCCAGTTTTGTTGAACCGGAGCTTACACTAGTGGTTGGAAGTGGACGTAGACAGTACGATTCGCATAGTGTCAAGAGTTTGGTGTTTGTGACTCAAACCGGTTCCTTATTAAAAATCCAATACTGCAACGCTTCTTTTAATGCTTGCATCGTGCGGCAAAACAGCTCCCTGTCTTGAAGGTGAGTTCACCCGGAGATTTTATAATAGCCCGTGAATATAACGCCAAGCAGATTATGTGTAATTGTCCTTGATGTATTTAGAGTTTTCAACGAGAAACTAACGCTTGTATGTGCTGACAACGTAATTGTTGTATTTCAGGAGCCAGAATCGTCGCTGCAGAGGTTGACCTTGTTTCGACACGCGACGGCGCAAATTTCACATCACTGCTTTCCTTAAACTGACAACAGCAATTTGTAACCTTAACAGTACGGCTCTTGAAGAGGGTAAAGCTAGCTGAAGCGAACAAGTGGTAAAGGACGTCAGTAGCTTTCCGACTGTCGTGGTGACAGTTTAAGATGACCTCTCTCCTTCCCAGGTACCTCCTGTCTGAACCATCATTCTCTCCATAATGAATTATCCGTCCACAATCCATCGAATAATCGTAAAGGCAAACCTATCACTGGTTTGTGGCGGCGATGGTGTAACGGTTAGCGTTTCGGACTGTTATACCCTAGTTCGCGGGTTCACCCGATCGAAGCCATGGATTTTTAGGGGCGAAAAAGTCCTTTGTACGCCTTCCTTCGGAGGGGAAGTAAAGCCGGCTGTCCCATGTTAGTAGATTTACTGCATGTAAAAGATTCTTCAAGCCTAAATGTCGCCTCTGAGCAAAATTCAAAATCGCCTCTTTCGTCGCCCGAGATAATACCTTCTTTCTCCGCTAGGTGAAAGGAGCCTAGCGAAATGTGCGTGGTCAGACGGAAGAGCAGTCTGAGTCTCGCCACGTAAAATAAGGCAATTCAATTCAATTCAGTCACTCCGACCACTCAACCACCGATCACTGTGACCATCTGACCAGAAAACAAGGACAGTAAAGACGTACGACTCCGCCATGGTGGATGGTAATGAGTAGGGGGGAGATTTTTTTTTGAAATGCCATTTTTTTCTTTTACATCCAGAACGATGTCTTTTAGTGTAATAGTGTAACATTAATTTTATGTTATGACAAAAGGACAAGATCCTTTTATATGCCTTTTTTGTTGCATTATTTGTCGACATCGGCTAATAACTCTTTTTTTACCTTTATCTGTCATTTTAAAAATAGTTGATTTTATCGATTTTAATATGAATTTAAAGGTATTTGCTCCAAATAATATTTACGAGACGCAACAAATGTTTTCCACAGAAATCGTGAGTGGCTTCTTCGATTCCTTCGCTCAGAAATCGTAACGTCAACCGTTGACAGAAGGTAAACTTCCTTTGTCACCTAGCAGTGCTATTGTCGGTTCGACCGATTTCGGAATAACTAAAGAAAGAGATTTCCTGAAAAAGAACAGTCTAAAGCAAAAAGGTGCAAGTTCATATCACTTGAACAAAAGGAAAAACCCTTTATATAGGAAAGGGTTTTAGGAAAAATATATTACAGCAGTAACATATCCAACAGCTCGAGTTGTTCGTCTGAACTGGCTTTGATCCAATTTTTGTGTCTTTTTTCTTTGCTTTGAGGTCATTTTTAAATCATTTTAAGAACATTGTATTGGTAATTTGTGGCGATGTTTTAGATCATCAAAATCCGCCCCCTAGTAAAGCGTAAGGTACTTATCATCATCTTCGTTAACATCATCTCATCATGTGTCTTCTCTCGTTTCTGATCTTCACCTTTCACGTGGATATTTTACATTAAACTTTACTTGTTATGAAATAAATTATCATACCAACTTCCGATGTTCGATGTTTCAAATCAGCTTACCAATGGCGTGTTTTATAACGAACAAATTAATTAACCACATTCATTCTACAATGCTGTCTGCATTTTCAGGTGAAATGAGACATAACGTGAAGTAAAACATTAAATCACTCGGCAGGAAAGTTTTAAGATTATAGTATCACTATTTATTACGAAAATCGTCTATTAGAAGTTGTGCGAAAGGAATGAATTACCCATACTTGTAAATCATGTAGCATCATAGTTTTGAGTTGCGTCTAGCTCCTTACCGGAGTGACAGTTACGATGAAGTGTCAGTACCTTGTGATGAAATGGTACCCGTATGGGTGATGTGTTCTGCCAATTGTCCGTTCTTTGTTTTAACTTGGGTATTGCTCAAACGAACTCTTGAGAAATTACGAAAACAATATAAACACTGTCAGGTACTACGCACGTATTTGTTATGTAGACGTAATGGAAAAATTTCAAACTGAGAGAAACATTCTTACCTCTCCGCAATTGCGGATTTTTTGCAGAAACAGGAATTATTGCCTTTTCAACATCATAGGTAATACCACGAGTACTTAGGGAATTGACGATAAATCTCCGACTGACGAAGCGAGGAGGGGATTTATCTAAGAATTTCCATAGCACGAGTGGTATTTAATAGGACTATTCCACGAGTCCAGAAATTACGTCCAACGGAGTTCCAAAATGCGCCAGATAATGGAAATAACTGAAAGCTATGTTAAAATCAATGAAGTTATGTTACAGTAGATACGACGTTTATTGGACATCGATATAGCGATTGATATATACCGCCTCCCAAGATAGATGAGACACAGTTTATGATTGGCCAGTAGGAAGAAGCGGTAAGAAAAATAGTGTAAAAAAGCGATAAAGTTTTGAGATACACCGCACTGATTGGGGCTTTTTGTTTGTGTAGTGGAATATTTTTGGTTTTAATTTCACGAATGGATTAATCATAGGTAATACCTCGAGTGCTTTGGAAATTGTCGATAAATCCCCGACTCACAAGCGAGAAGGGGATTTATCTGAGAATTTTTCAAAGCACGAGTGGTATTTAACAGGACTTTATTGAAAGCTAATAACATCTTCTTAAGACGTGAAAACACCTTGCCGGAAAAAGGTGATGCTCTCAAGTAACAAGATACTGAATAAGGAATGTGGGTGTTTATTAAATGCCTTTCCTACTTGAGATTAAATTTCTTTTCCTTTTAGACATTATCACAACAGGAGCTATTTTTCAATACCTCATTCATCAATGTCATATTAGCGGATTAAGATCTTTGACGATCAAAACAATATGTAATTCGTTGAACCCTGTTGCTCTTTCTTGGTATCAGTTAAATCACAGATTGAGATCACAAGTATTACTGACAAAAGAAAACAAAAATTTACAGGTAGTACTTCTTTTTATATGACTGATTATTTTGCAGTAGTATTCTGCATTTTGCTGCAGTCCCTGTACACATAGGACAGGGCTGAGTAGCACTGAGCCTTTTTCGATTGACTCAGTTTGAAAGGTGTCGTAGTCGACGCTTCTGCGTGAATTTCGGCCCCTTAATTGAGCTCACCTGGTCTGAATAATGAGTGGATGCTTTGATTGAGATCACGTGTATTTAAAATGTTGTAGTAGATGTTTCTGCCCGTATATAAAGAGCTTTTTCATTTCGTATAATATGAATAATGACGTTGAGCTTCTACTGAGCTAGTAGTTGAACTATCTAGGTTTAAGAGTGTCGTAGATGCGCGTACTCTCCTAAGAGTTGCAATGTAGTTGCGATTGTGAATAGCGATGTAGTTGATGCTTGTAGCATTTTAGCATTGTAGCATTTTAATTGCAGTAGTCTATTTGCAAGAGTGACGGGATCGTTGTTTCTGCTCTGCTACGAGTTTTGAGAGAGGCATAGTCAACATGTGTTACAACGTTTTTAACTGCGCTGGCCTAGTTTTGCGTCACGTATTCGACGCTTCTGCTCGGAGCTGGGATCCTTTCTGATCGAGCTCTCCCGGCTGCGGTACTCAAATTTACTCCTTCTCAAGATCGTTGGGTCCAGATGGACCTACATAATTTCTCTTGCAGCTTATTTACTTTTCCAATGATCATATTTAGTATTCGTAATAGGAAATTAAATCTATACACCGAAATGTTGATTATACACATTTATTTTATTTATAAGATTATTTTATTTATTTTATTTTATTTATAGATTGTGCAATAATGTAAAATAATGGTGTCTGAACATGCGTGATAGGCAAATGATGAACTGCAAATATAGAAAAATTGTATTGCACACATGTAGAACAAATGTGATTGACATGATTTTTACCTGTAAAAAGTTTTTATTTAGAGAAACGGAAAGTAATTTTGTTATCTGTTTTGCAACTCATCCCATCTTCTCCTTTCTCGATTAGAATCTAAAAAAAATATTTTTTAAGAAGGTGAATTATTCATCGGATTTCTAGTTTTCGACCTCTCTTGATGACGAAGTTTATGGCAGGTGTGTTCTACGTTCAGTAACGGCTATACAGAAGATTCCCCAAGTTTTCTATAAAAAATGTTATTTTTTGATAACATTTTTATTAGCAATCTGTGTTTGCTTTTGTGAAAAAACATTTGAATTAATGTAAGATATTTATATTGTTAGAGAGAACCACAATAGGACACAAAATTTATTTTTCTTTTCGCTAAATAAGAACTAATCGTATCAAAATCTCCCTTTGTAGAATTACAGGTTGTCATTATTTCTGGTTTCTTTTCTCCAGATTCGCAGCGGCCTTCATCATTTCGAAGGGTGCTCTGAAGAACAAGAGACTTGTTCTTTCATGGCACATACAATACTAATGTCGGGTCACTCGCAAAAGTGAAAGTAGAATAGGAGTTTGTTGTGCCCTTTGTCTGGAGACGTTTGTCGATATAAGATTTGTTTTTGCGCATAGTTCCGCCGAGAGTGATGTCCCGTTTGAGAAGCTTGTGATACAACTGTTGTGATGTAAAGAAATTGTCGGGTGTTATATTGTTACCCTTCAGACGTGAGGATAATTGTAGCACAACATTTATTCCCAGATTTTGTTCTCTCGGTTGCCCTTCTTGTTTGCCAGAGGTTGTGTATTCCACACGTAACATGTTTCATTCTAACAAAACCTCCAAACCTTCCTCCGTATTTGCCAAGTCTTTGCTTTTTCACAAAAGCATGTGCTGCCGAAATGGACAATTGCCTCGAAAAATGACTAATTCATTGATTGTTACATACGATTGACGATTGTACAATATCGGAAGAGGAAGAAACACAACAGAATACTACGTTCAGGTTTTAGAAAGAACCGTCTTTCCGTAGTATAGAGAGGTGAGATTGGATCAGCGGCACTTGCGGATTGAGCTCGACTTGTTTGAAGAGTGATGCATGCGATGCTTCTGCGCAGAGCTATGTCCCTTTTTGATTGAACTCTCCCAGTTTTAATATTGACGTATTGGATGCTTCTGCGCAGACCTAGGCCCCTTTTTGATTGAACTCTCCTAGTTTTAAGATGATGCATTCGATGCTTCTGCGCAGTTCCAGGCCCCTTTTTGATTGCGCTCGCCTAGTTTTAAGATGATGCATTCGATGCGTCTGCGCAGACCTAGGCCCCTTTTTGATTGCGCTCGCCTAGTTTTAAGATGATGCATTCGATGCTTCTGCGCAGACCTAGGCCCCTTTTTGATTGCGCTCGCCTAGTTTTAAGATGATGCATTCGATGCGTCTGCGCAGTTCCAGGCCCCTTTTTGATTGCGCTCGCCTAGTTTTAAGATGATGCATTCGATGCGTCTGCGCAGACCGAGGCCCCTTTTTGATTGCGCTCGCCTAGTTTTAAGATGATGCATTCGATGCTTCTGCGCAGACCGAGGCCCCTTTTTGATTGCGCTCGCCTAGTTTTAAGATGATGCATTCGATGCTTCTGCGCAGACCGAGGCCCCTTTTTGATTGCGCTCGCCTAGTTTTAAGATGATGCATTCGATGCGTCTGCGCAGACCTAGGCCCCTTTTTGATTGAACTCTCCTAGTTTTAAGATGATGCATTCGATGCGTCTGCGCAGACCTAGGCCCCTTTTTGATTGCGCTCGCCTAGTTTTAAGATGATGCATTCGATGCGTCTGCGCAGACCTAGGCCCTTTTTGATTGCGCTCGCCTAGTTTTAAGATGATGCATTCGATGCTTCTGCGCAGACCTAGGCCCCTTTTTGATTGAACTCTCCTAGTTTTAAGATGATGCATTCGATGCGTCTGCGCAGACCTAGGCCCCTTTTTGATTGAACTCTCCTAGTTTTAAGATGATGCATTCGATGCGTCTGCGCAGACTTAGGCCCCTTTTTGATTGCGCTCGCCTAGTTTTAAGATGATGCATTCGATGCGTCTGCGCAGACCTAGGCCCCTTTTTGATTGCGCTCGCCTAGTTTTAAGATGATGCATTCGATGCTTCTGCGCAGACCTAGGCCCCTTTTTGATTGAGCTCGCCTAGGTCGCGCGATCGTCCTTGACGGGAGCGGGCGTTGACAGGCACCGCCCGCCGCGACTGGGACGAACGGCGGGGGCGGGCGAAGGCGCTCCGAAAACATTCGGGGGCGGTGGCAGCCAGCTGGCCCGCTGCCATCTCGCGCGCAGAGGCAGAGGCTGGCGGCTAGCGAGGAGGGGAGAAGGTGCCAGCATTGCTACATCGCGCGCGATTCGCCAAGTCAGCTGTTGGTCAAGTCCGGTGAGAGCGACGCGCGCGCTGCCTGTCGGCGGAGAGCGAAGGCCGTCTGCGAGATTTCTTGATACCGGATGAGGCATCACTCGCGCTGCCCGACTGTCGGCGGTTCACTCAACGGATTACATGGTGCGTGGTCATGAGGCGGAAATTTAAAACTGGTCGGAAGACGTAATCATTTGTGATTATTAGACATCAGATGTTTAGGGAAATGCCTATTTTTTTCTAGCGAACTTATTTAAAGGCTGATTATGTATGTGCACGAATCATGACAAATGATGACATATGACGAAGTTTTATAAAGCGTATTTTTGCTTATTTTAGTATAAATGCCTTTTTTTGCATAAATGCCTTTCTTTAGAATTACTGCGTGTTTTTGCCTTTTATGTATTATTTTTATACATTAATGCTAAGATATCAGAAAATCGGCCATGATCCAACCTGACTATTTGTTACAAACCTTCAATTCACGTATTTGTATTTTGAAATACGAGAGGATTCCCAAATGTATACCGACATATTTTTCTCCATTTCCGTATTTCATAAAGACTAGCCATCTGCTGAAAAAATGGTCGATTGACAATACACCGAGTGCAACTTTTGAGTGGAAATAAATGTAAATTCCTAGAAGGGTTATGTGTTGCTAATGTTGGACTTATAAAATATACGCCAGACACATTAGTAGATGTTCAGAAATCCTTCGCAGTATTCAAACTGATTTTGTCTCTCAACCGTTGCAGGTTTGGAATGGCGATCCTTGAAAAGTTACTGGTTATATATTGCAATGGAAACTTGTAGAAGTTTTTGAACAACAAAATGTAGAAGAGTTGTAAATATGTATGGAGTTTTACAAATAATTTTTAATTTTATTGTGAATGTAACTTATGACAGTGGCTTTTTTCGCCTTATTCTTGACATTTTCAGTGCCTTCTTAAGCGCCAAAAGGTGATTTTTCAGTGCCTAAACATCCGATGTCTAGTGATTATATTTGGTGTTGTAACACCAAAGTACAAATGAAGACCTCGAGGCAATGCCATTGTGGGTAGTTTTGAGAAAAAGGAAAGTAAAGGTTTAGACATTGCATTCTACACATTGGGATAAAGAACATTGATTTATGAATTACTCTGACCACTTGCGAAGAAGCTTTAAAATAAAATCCCAACATCCAGATAAATCTACGGGGCGTCGAAGTACACGATTTCATCAGAAATGTGGCCTAGCATGTTATTGCCCCAAGGTGTTCAAATAGGTACTTGGGTTTCTATGCATTCATTGCTGTTTCTGGGCACGTCAACTGCTGTGTTCATTAGTTCCGATGGTGTAGTGAAAGATTTATCCCGGGAGGTTGTGGTGATCCTCCTCCACTGCGTGGTGACATCCGGTGCCGACGTCGGCTTGCCCCCTCCAGGTACCGCCCCTAGCGGGACACCATCCCAAGTTGCAAGCTCCCGACTGGTGGGTTTCTTTGGAAACCCATTGTTTATTAAAAGAGTCATAATACTCATTAAACTTTTTTGTTGTTGTTATTTAAGGTCGCATCAACTACTAGGCCGTTAGCGACCACTATTGGATTTAACGTTATGGTATGACGATGAAACGATATGGTGATGATAGGGGGTGAAAGACGAACACATACAACCATGTCCAAGCGGGACTCGAACCCGCGACTTCCTCGATCCGAGAACACAACGGCACTACCGTCTTAGCGATTTCGGCCACGGGGCCGACTCATTAAACTGTTTGTATCTTGATCGAATGCTGTTCCTATCCCAGTCCAACCTAATCCTAATCTAACTTGAAATGGCGGAATAATTTAATGCGAAGTAAAAAAATATGCGATACGAAATGTGGAGAAACGGTAGAATGAGGTAATAAAAACGGGAGATCCTTGAGAAAGTCTGCCGCGTCTCTGTTTTGTCCACCACAAATTTCACGTGGATTGACCGGAATTTAAATTCCGTAGGTGGTGAGCCAGACAGAAAAATTATGACCTCTTGTGTAACTTGTCGCCGCAAGAACCTGGCGAATGTTCGGCCGTATGAAGGGGAGGCGTTCCGCGTATCAAAGCGAAGGTCCTCGAGAAACGGCGAACCCGAAGTGTTTAGCATTTACTGCGCAACTCTCAATTTTATAATGTTATTCCGTCATTTATTGATATCTAAAAGGGGGTTAATTAGGGGTTTGGCGTCTATAGTGCCACTCGTACCTTAAGCATACATTATCGTAAGGAAGTGACTATTCGTATTCCCAGCAAAATATTACTTTGAATATTTCAAGACGACAACAATATTCAAATTTCTTTTCACAGGAAGGGCATCATCTTGAAAAACAGATGACCTACTTCCCGGAAACGAAAGCAGTTTTCAATCACCAGTATATTATCCCAGATCAGCTAATGTCGATTTTTACTGCTACATGAATCAAAAAGACCAGTACAATTGTATCTTTCTTAAGAGAAAAAAAGACATGTATAAAAAACAATTAATGAATCGAAAGTTAAATGTCTGGGTGGCTGGATGAATTTTTTGCATTATTCACTCGTACGTTAAAAATTAATTCCCCAATTCGTGCGTATTAGGGCATATTATTAGAAACAGTAGTATGCTGCGATTTTTGTAACTTTGCCCCTGACAGGAATCAGCTGTTGCCGGTTTCATCCAAGCGGGAGCTTCAACGTCAGCGTAGTGACGTCACTTTCGCGAATTATAAGCTCCCGATTGGATGGCAGCGAAGCAGCAGATTCCTGTCAGGGGGAGAGTTGCGAAAATCGCAGTATACGGTAGCATCAGCAATAGCATCACTCTTCCACTCGCACTATGGCCTCGTATTTTTCACAGCAAGTCTCGGAGGCGCTGACAAAGCCTAGTGGGAGATCCGAGGGCCCAAAGCGAACGAGGGTGCGGCCCACGCTGTTTGCAAATGGGCTTAGAAACCTCGCAGGCAGGATCAAAGCGGAAGGAAAAAAATCATGTCGCCTCTCAAAGAATAGAAATGGTATTTATGAACTCATAACTCACTGAATAATCAATTAAAATAACCTCTGAATGAATTTTGAAAATTAATGGGAGGTATTGAAAGTTCATTCCCCCTTCCTCCTTCGAGTAGAAGCATTCCCTACAATTGGATGTATGAAAGTATTAATAATAATAATAATAGTAATAATAATAATAATAATAGTAATAATAATAATAGTAATATTGAAATTGTTGTTATTTCTTCCTGTTGATCCTGCTATTATGTTGTTTATACCTAGATGCTAAGCTTTAAATATTTTTGGACCATACAGGATCAATCTAGGTAGATTTCAGGAATCAAAAGTTTTGTAGTTTGTACATTGATTAAGATCTCGACGTTTCGCACATTCAGCATGTGTCTTGTCAAGAGCAATGCAGTTATTGAAAAAACGGTTGACAATGGCTGTATTTCACTTGTCATGGCACATGCTGAATGTGCGAAACGTCGAGCTCATAATAAATGTATAAACTACAAAGGTTTTGATTCCTGAAATCTACCTATATTGATCTTATATGATCCAAACATACTTAAAGCTTACCATCTATTTATATACAAAATAATAGTAATAATAATAATAATAATGTTAAATATAAATAAATCGTTGTCTGTACTCACCTGTAACCAATCAGAAACCGCCCCATTCCGTCTGCCTTATGCAGGTTATCTAGATTTCCTCTCATTGCCACTAGGCAACAAGCCACCACTGACGCCTCTTTGTACGGGTAATTTTATACAGGCTCTCAACTATATCTTGAACCTCTTGTTCCCTCTGTAATATGGAACCAGAACTACTTTGCAGGTCGTGTTTGCCAACTTGACTTTTTCACGACACCACATTACGCCAGTTTGTAGTACTCCGGAGATACCCTGTCGCGTTCTATCTATATCTTGTTTCCAGAGGTGTACGGACACCGTTTTCCATGTTCACTTTTGTGAGCTCCGAACTGGCTCATGTCACCGAAGCTCCAAACTGGCCGCCAGAATGACTCCATTCAGAATGGCAATCTGCCCAGATCGTGAGGGAGATTGGAAGGAAAGTGGGACACTGGCGGTCTGGCATGAATGGGAAATACTTCAGACGACATTATGCACTTTACAGTGGAGATGTCAAACTCAGTACCTGTACGCTACACGGGGACGCCCATCACTTTCAGGCGCTAAGTAGGGTACTTGAAAAAGTTGAACGACGTCGGAGAACCCGTATCAATATTTTTACATGTCAGACCTAATTTAAATGTAAGTACATCAATTCTCTCATGTTTAAATATAATAATGTTGGTGTCTGATGCGTGGTTCCAGATAGATTCTCATCAGGATAAAAGACGTTAGTCGTAGGGTTATGGTGTTGGGCAACCACTTCGGGAATCGAGAAAGAAAAATATATTCATAATTCGAATTATCAAAGTATTTCCTTAAATACATTTATTTATATAAACGTGTCGCACCCAATTAACAAGTAAAAATTGCTAAGCTTTACTGTTGTCCACAACAACACAATTGTTCACGAAACATTATTTAATACTTAAACTATGTTACGAAAATAAAGCAGGTAGTGATAGTTACGAAGTAAAAAGCATTTAATAATGCATATAGATTATGAGAAGTACAATTTTTTAAAGAGAACGTAATTACCTCAAATTTCCGGTTCGGTGTAGTGTTCCTGAATGTGTGTAAACGTCATCTCACATGCAATTATAATAGTTGCAAAATGCTCCGCGGTACAAGTGTTGTGTTGTTTAATATTCTGTAAATTCTTAATATGCTCTCAATAATCTAATAATCTCCGTCAGTTGATACAAATTTGACCTGGTGCAAAGAATTAAAAAATTAGGGGAAACTAAAAACATTATCACGCCCTATGATACTGAACTCTAAAGACGAATAAATGCGACGGAAAAAAAAATGGGTGGATAATAAATGCGACGAAAATGTGATCCCAGTCACATAGGATGCCAAAAGGAAAAGTAAGTATTCTAAACATACTAAATAGAAGAAAAAATCGTTGTCTATTACATGTGTAGGCACGACTGTAACAGAATATTAATAAATTCTGTTTCGCCACTTAATATTAACAGTTGTTACCTCTATACAAATTGAGAAAAGCAACAGAAGATGAGATTTTCTCTTCAAGTGTTCACCATAGGAGGCGATGTAGAATATATCATAAGTGTCCACCAAATTAGGGAGCACCAACAACCACATCTACGAAATGTTAGGAAAACATAATTGGCCTCTCTCGGCGATAATCATTTGCGGTCGTAAATGTCTCAGTGTTGTATAAAATAACATAAAACTTGTTACGTTGCCCAACTAGGTCGCTGAGGTAAAGCTCTTGAAATCTTGTGTACGTAATGCACAATGTCGCAAAAACAAAGTTTCAAGGAGCTACCTCCATCCTTTATACCCATCGTGAATCTTTACGTGAATCTTCAAATATATCGTCCTTTTGAAATATACATGCAAAATATTGTGAAACAATACTGTTTCTTCTACATAATGTAGAAATATTGTCCGATGAATTCTCCATTCAATAAATGAAAGCTTTCATTTCCTTTAAAATATGAAACTTTAAAAGTTATGAATTTACAGCATTGAATGGTCCAGTTAGATACTGCATAACCCTTATTTACATGTCAAAAAGAAATTAAATGTACCATATTCAAACATTAAATCTCGTTATATGAGTGTATCCTGTACTTCCAATAAGTTGCTCATGTGCAAAATTTCATCTTTTGTTGCACTTTTCTGGCCTCGGAGAAAAAATGTTTATTTCAGGAGAAAGTTACACACGGTGCCAGTTGGCAAGAACATGAAATTTTCTCGTTGTGCCAGACCCAATGACTTAATAATAAAATGAGTAAAATATTTTCTTCGGAGAGCCATTTACTTGTGTGAAACTCCTTGATGGCATTGAATTGACTCAAATATCGACGTTAAAGAACACTTGTGTGACCTTTGCCATTCTGCTAATTAGACCCGACTGGATTCCGCACTGCGTACAAAATTCTCGTAAAAGGGAAAATAACTTCGTAGTGGAACTCAACTTCGGATGTCTGGACAACCTGTGCTATGAGTGAGGATACACTCTAAAAGAGTGATGTCAAGGTCGATGCCATCAGCGGGAGTCCGCGGCATGGGTAGCACGACGAAATCACCCACAGTTGATCACCTCGCCACAAGAGAGCACTAGGTAGTCAACGTCGCCCTGAACTCTTTTACGCTTTACATATGAAATACGATTAGGTGGGATTCAGATAAGTAAATTTCAGTACGTTTGTCGGTTATTTTTATTTATATATTTACTTTTATTTTTCTGTGCATATTCTCTTTTCTTTCATGCGATTCCACAAAGTTGGAAAACGGCAGAGGTTACTACTGATTGTTTCCTTTCCTGGAGCTGCACTAGTTGCGCAGAGAAGCTTGTGACATGCCACGGTTCCACGAAGCGTGCCACTGACACTAGTAGGAAAACTTGACATCAATGCTCCAAAAGAATAAAAAAATCAATAAGGAATCATTGTATAGATTGCGGCCCATGGACTATAACTCGAACGTTCGTGTTAAAGATCTATTGATTGATGGATTGACTAGTGATTCCGGGAGCTGAGGCCATTAGTCTCATAAGTATAGTGCATTTGTTCGTGGGGAGGTGACGCTGATCATCCCTCTTGGATGATGAGATCCGGCGCCGTCCTACCTGTTGGCTAGCGGGGTTTTTTTCCTCAAGGTATCTCCCATCAGCTGGGCACCGCCCCAGTCGGAACAAGCGCTAAGTTCCCGACAGGTTTCACGGCACGGATGGTGGAGTGGTGCATGTAGTGTGAGTGCAGATAAAGCGTGGGGATAGGAGAGGGAATGGGAATGAAAGATCGCGCGCGGTCCGTGGCCCGTTTTAGGGCACTGCTCCGGCCTGGTGTTGATCGAAGAATCCACGGAAAAACTGCCGATCAGAGCAGCCTGAGGCTAGATTCTCCTCTACGCAGGGGCTGAATTCGATGCAGTTTTGGGTCGACAGTCCGACTTTCCGGCCAGCCTAACGATATCCCTATGCCTGGGCCTAGTTAAATTCCCATGCTGGGGGGGGGGAGGAATAGCGTCATGTGGTGGTGACATGACGCATTTCCTTCACACGTAACCAGCAAGATCCGCTGCCTGCGCTTTCTTCGCCACACAGCAGAGAAACGATTTTAAAGGAAAGCTACAACTCTAATTTTGCCTCGACGGAATCCACTCCATGGAAAGCTAGCGCGCTGCCCATGAGCAATCCTAGAGGCCCATCGTTTCTTATAAATGGTATTAAACTCATTCCTTAGTGTATTACACAGAGAAAATTCAGTGATTCTTGACAGGTGTACAGCAATTTGTACAAGTGTACAAATATGATAACTGTGGGACGGATTTTAATCAAATGCCGTTTTTTTCTTTTCTCTGGACAATGCCGTTTAGTATAGAACTTAATTGAATGTTATGAGGAAAGGAAATTACCCATTTTTATGTGCCTTTTTTTTTTTTTTTTTTTTTTTGTTTTTTTCGTCCATTTCGACAAATACGTCGTTTTTAATGCATTTTTTGCTGATTTAATCGGTTTTAATATCATTTTAAATGGTACCTGCTTTAAATAATATTTACGAGATGAAATAAATGTTCTTCACAAAATTCCTGAGTAGCCTATTCGATTTCTTCTTCGTTCAAAAGTTTTAATGTTAGCCATTGTATATAATTTTCAAGTTCGTATGACGCCTATCAGCGCCATTGTGGGTTCATCCTATTTCGGATAACTGAAGACACATTTCCTGGTAAAGAACACTCCAAACCAAAAGTTGGCAAGCTGAGTGCACTTGAACGAATAGAAGAATCCTGGATGACATCAGTAACGTATTCAGCTTCAGTTGTTCATCCGAACTATTTTGTTCACAGTTTTTACGTGTTTTTCCCTACATTTAGGGCATTTTAAAAACATTTCAAGAGCATTTTATTAATCATTTTCGGCAATGTTTTAGGTCATCAGTAGAGACCGGATTTTTATGTAATTACACATATTTTTGTCTCTCTACTTACCGTTCCCAAAATTGTAATCTTGCCGAATCATAGCCCTTCTAACACAATATCAAATTTTTTTCGTTAGATATTTGTATATATTTAGTACTTATACTACATATTTTACATATTTCAAAATATATTTCCGTATTTTATCAATTTTCTTCTATTTAATTCCATATTTTTGTTAAAAAATGTATTTGTTTAAATATCAGCATATTTCCTTCGTTTTTGGGGAAATCTGGGTGTCAAAAGCATCATTGACACCGCGTTTTGTGATCTGTAACCTTAATTTCGGAGACAAATTTGCGATCACTGATGTGTA